>PVIH01003312.1:0-21089 GCA_004025045.1 Sigmodon hispidus | reverse complement strand
AGAGGTTGAGAATGAACTCAGACCACTGGGATGTACACAGTCCGCTTCTACCAGCACAGCCCAAAACCAAGTAATAGGAATATGTGGAACACAAATTCTAGTTTGTATTTAATAAAAACACAAAGCCAGATATTGGGAAAAAGCTGAAATATCAGAAAGAAGAAACAGACCACAGTCAAATCTCACCCAGCCAACTTCCCAGAGTAAAAGCTGTCTTCCAGCTTCTTCAGCCTGGCTCCTTCTTGCTTCCACAGAATAAATCTCTGTCTTCCTACACCTGCCTTAAATATCTTCTTTGCCCAATTGTTTCACTTGCAGGTTCAACTCTACATCAAATTCCTAGAGTTAAGATTAAATGTGTTAGCTACTACTATTTGGTAATTAGGCCTTGAAGCCACAGAAACACAGCAAGATCTGTCCCTGGAGTTATGGGATTAAAGGTGTGAGTTACCACTCTCTGACCCTCCTGGCTTGACTGTGGATGAATCTGTTCTCTGATATTCCAGACTGGTATAATTAAATATAAAATATATCACAACAAATATGTCTATTAAGTCATTTGCCTACTAAGGCAAAAAAATATAAGCATTCTCTCAGAATTTATTTAAGATTCTTGTATCAGACAAAACAAACAAAATGTCAGAACAAAAACTAAAATTAGTTGTCATATAGAGAATCAGGAAAATCTCAACACATGTGGGAAAAGACAGCAACTATATGGATACTAAGATGCCCAGGTACTGGAACTGTGTGATTAAAAATGTAACATGCCTCTTACACTCTAACAAGAGATCATAAACGCTTAAAAACAAATGAAAAACTTAGGAGTTGTCAGCAAAGAAACAAGAGACAGAAAAAAAAAATGAAAGAAAATTTTAGAAATAAAAAACTTTAGCAGCACATTAAACCAGCAGCTGGCAAGCAGGTGAAAGGCGACCGGAGGTGGCAAAGGAAAGAACTGGGAAATTCGATGACAGATGGACAGAAAGTATCCCTCCGAACAACAAGGAGCAAAATGACTGATAGAAAGTAAACAGAGCCTTGGGGACTCATGAGACAGAGGCTGGGTGGGAATCTGATGCTCTTGTCACCTGGATCTCATAAGGAAAGAGGCCAGTGGCAGGAGACATCTGAGAACATGGTAGCCAGAAAAAGGAAGTACAGCAAAAATCAAAACCAGACTCAGAAATTCCTAAACAGGATAAAGTCAAAGACACTGACCTGCAGATGCCCAAAACCCAGATCTAATGCTGAGAACTCAAGACAAAATGCTCTTAAAAGCAGCCAGGAGAGAGGCAGGGTCTACAGGAACAAATTGAGTGACTGTGATTTTTCCACCAGAAACTAGAGAGGCCTGAGGAAGTGGCAACACTTGAAATGCTCCGAGAAAAAGGACCACTGGGCCCCCAAAGACACACCATAAAAACACTTAGGAATGAGGGTGAAACGAACATCCCTGGCTGAGTAAAAATGCAGAGCACGTGCATCTGCAATCCTGCTTTAAAAGGAGTGCTATGGGAAGAAAGCTCAGTGGTTACTAGCACATGTTTTTAACACAGGACCTGAGCCTGGTTCCCAACACCCATGTGGCAGCTCACAGTCACCTGTAACTCTAGTTTCAGGAGAGTTGGTTACTTCTGACCTTCACGGGCAACTGTGTATACACAGAAACACACGGCACACACATATAGACACAAGCACACACTTTAAAAAGCATCACCAGACGGAAGGGGAATGACACCAGAAGAGCCTTGGACACAAGCGTGAAGAAAGAGCATTGAAATGGCCTGTCTGAGAAAATACTGCATCTTCTTCCCTGGGGCCCTTTATAGGTGAAAATTTATAACAGAAATCAAAACTGTCTTCTGGGAGTTTTAATGACTGAAGAGTTCTCTCTAACATGAAGAGAGCCACAGAACTAGGTTTCTGCATTCCACCTGGAGTGGGGTAATGCTGACTCAAGTCCAGACAGGCCACGAGGGACCTGGAGGACTCCTATAGCCTGACCTGTCAGTCACTGCAAAGCTCTGCACCAGAGTCTCACCCCAAGGTGTTCACAGCCACTGGCGAATATCACAGGCATCCACTGAAGCAAAAGGTTTCAAGATGGAGATGTGTACTCAACTCTATTATTCTTTCATGAGTTGTATTCTTTGACTTAAAAAAAAAAAAACAAACAACTTTCTTCTGTCAGATATCTGATGAATCTAAGTACAATGATATAATAAGTGGTGGATAAATGTCTGACTCTTTAAAAAACAAAAACAAAAAAACACCCAAGTTTCAAGGTGGGACACTGGGTCACAATTTTTAAAAGGTAGTTGAGAAGAAAACATCAGCTTATACTTCCCCTCATATAATCTGCAATGGATAATCTTACTCACTCCAAGATTAAGATTAAAGGGCAATATCCACACATGTAAATCTTACAGGGGCAAGCATTAAGGATGGCTTAGTTAAGATGAGTGTGCATCCTAGAATGTGTCAGAGGTGTTTTACTGCCATTGGATTAACTGTATGTACACACACACACACACACACACACACACACACACACACACACAGACTCTTCCCCCTTAGGTCATTAAATTCCATGACATCAGGGAAGTAAGAACTTGACCTTTTCTACTCTGACAGTGCAGCACTGTGACCCTGAAACACTAGAAAAAACTCCATGTATACAGGCCAACAGCAAGACTGCTAAGAAGCAAGGTGAGCTAAAATAAATAGGTGTTTGTGTGTGTGTGTGTGTTCGTGTACTGATATGGACTATTATATATATCAGGTCAAAAACACAGTGGGCATAGTCAAGGATAATTTTAACTCTACTATACAGAAGTTTTTTCAAGAATTTATTTTCAAAGAGAATATATATATATATGTATATACATATGTGTATATATATACATATATATATATATATATATATATAAAGTGTGTGAGTGATTTGACGCATGCTCATATGTGACTACACGCATGTCTGGTGCTCTTGGAGTTCCGAAGAGTGTGTCACATCTCTCAGGACTGCACTTAGGAATGACTAGCTGTGAGACACTGTGTGGAAGTTAGGAACTGAACCCCGGTCCTCTGCAAAAGCAACAAGTGATTTTAACAGCTGAGCTGTCTCTTCAGCTCTCAAATCAATGCTTCAAAGCACTCAAAGGGAAGCAAGCGCATACAAAAATATGGGTGTTGAAACAGTCAACAGATGAGGTATAAAGGAGCCATGTGGCCCTGGAGAAGCTAATGTACCTCTCTAGCTCAGGCTCCTCATCTGTTCATTGGGGACAACTCCCGTGAATCTGCAGAGGGACTGTCTGAACTGATTAGATGCAGGGGACTCACTAGAGCCCTCCACAAAGAGTACCTGAGAATGAACAGAGTCATTGCCCAGCAATGAGGGAGATGGTATGAGAGACAGCAGGGAATGTCAAAGCTGTGAGAGGTACCGAAAGGAGAGTCAGGTCAAGCCCGCTGACAGGAGAGAAGCAAGTCCACTGTGCCCAAGTCCCCAGAACTTACTGCAGTTCTCCTCGTCGCTGCCGTCAGGACAGTCCTCAAAGCCATTGCAGCGGAAGCGGCCGATGATGCAGTGGATACCGCTGGCACAGGGGAAGAAGGTTGGGCCACATTTTGATTTCACTTTGGCTGCCGGAGGAAAAGACAGGACTATCAGCTGATGAAGCTCTCTGGCTACAGCCTCCTTATCCCACTCACTCTGATTGTATGAACGAGTCCTTTCAGGTTTAGCATGACATTCCCAGGAAAATGTTACCACCATCACTTGTCAAATGCCCAGCCGGCATGGACACCTACGTGCAGCAAATTTTAGAGTTGCCAATCACACTGCTGCAAAAGTCCTTAAAAGGAATCTGGGAGACATCACAGTCAGTAAAATGCTTGCCACACAAGCATGAGGACCTGATTTTGATCCCCAGAAACTATACCAAAAAAATCTGACTGTGGTGGCATGCACCTGCTATATCAGTACTGGGAAGAACAGACGAGTGGGTCCCTGGTGCTCAGCGGCTGGCCAGCCTGGTGAACGCTCAGTCCCAGACCCAAGAAAGAGGTTCTGTCTCAAAAGCAATGTGAACAGCTCTTGAAGAGCAACTGAAGTTGACCTTTGACCTCCACATTCCAACACACATACCCAACATGTACGCACATGCGCACATGAACACCCCATCACAAGTGCATGCCAAGTCCTGGAGGAGGCTGGGCACAGGCTGTACAGTGTAGCAAGTGCAAAACAAAGGAATGGCTAGGTGAGCAGGTGAGCGAATGGATGGTGGACACAGAGCCGAAGAGCCAGTCAAAATGTATTCCTTGGATATCAAAGCAATTGTTGATGGCATTGAGTGAGTGCTTGCCACACCAGGCAGAGTGCCAAGGACTCTGCGCAGATTTTCTCATTTAATTTACGCAGTAGCCCCTCAATGGGATAGCATGCAGAAAAGCGAATGTGGCACTCTCAAGGCTGCACCTTCCAAAGACCTGCTTGCAAGGTCACATCTTGTTTGGAGATGCAGTTTGCGGAATGTGTGGGGACTCTTACTCTATGAGAGCTTATGCAAATTGTCCAGTTTAGTTCATGCTAACATTTACACTTCCTTTGAGTCTGGAGTCCGGGAACACACGAGGAAGTGGGTGCTTGTGAAGTTTAATAGTGACTGTCAGTTTGACAAGCCTCTGGGCATGTCTGTGAGGGGGCATCTAGGTTGGAGAAGTGAGATAGGAAGACAAAGCACATGAGAAAGGGAGCTGTGCCCTGGAAATCTTCTCTGCTTGCTCACTGCAGCTGCCACAAGCCCCTGCTGCCATGATTTCCCCACCATGAGAACAACACCTTCCAACTCTGAGTCCTTCAGGGTACGATACCACAGCAGCAGGAAAAGTAACTAATTCTGTGCCCAGGTGATCTGCTCTTGACAAAAACTGGCTTGAGTCTAAAATGAGCTTGCCTGTGGGTCCTTCACATGTGGTGCTGAAATCCAGATGAACAGAGTGCTCCAAGAGAGAACTCTGGGGGCCGAGGCTTGGGCCTCTCCAGGTACCACTGCCAGCATGTTTAGCCTATATTAAATCTGCATTGTATCCTTTTGATGTCACAAACTAGGGTCCTGGAGATGGCCATATGCTGAGGTCCAGGAGTCCTAGGAAAAGATGACCCTGGGAGGGTACTGAGGAGTCCTGACACAAACAGGTATGATGGGAACAGCTTCTATTACCATTTTGTGGACATGCTTAAAGGATAAAGTGACTCACTCAAGTTCACACAGCTAGGAAATCTAGTACTGAGGGGAGGCCTAGGTATGTGGAAGCCAGAAGCCATTATCTCAATCAACCTAGCGGCATGCTTCTCTGCCATAGGCTGTCACTTCTCCCAACAGAAGCCAGACTCCTGCTACAGATACTCATTTTGTACACCTGCTGTACGAACAGTTTGAACAGAAAGAGTTGTAACTTGGGCTTAATTTACTGTCCCGCTAAGCCCAGTAGCCCTGGGGGGGTGATGCTCTTTCTAGTTAATGGTGCTGTCTTCTCCAGTGTCGATTAGGAGACAGAAGATGAGATCTATGGCTAAGTGCATGCACGTAGCAGCCCTGCTGAGCATCCCTCCGGCCTCCTGTCTGAGAAGCTGGACCCACAATCCTCCAAAAGAAAAAGGCTATTTCATAGGAACAAATAGTAAATTACCTGCATGTTCCCACAGTCTGTATGATGCCAATTTAGGTGGCATCTGACTCATGGTCAATAGGATGTTTCTGAGGTCTTCACAAAGCACCATCTCAAGAGTTCTGGGCTCAAACTCAGACTCCATTTTGATGACTTTAGACAAGTTTCTGAATATTGCTGAGCCTCGTTTCTTCAGCAACAAAGTGAAGGCAAAACCCACTCTCCAGGGGTCATGTAAGAAGGAGATGATTGATATAAAAGCTCCAGTAGACCCAATAACAATACTCGTTTTTCTTATCACCATGACAAAACATCTTACAGAAGCCATAGTGTGGCTATTTCCTTCGGAGGAAAGAGAAAGGCTCGGAAGACTCAGAAAACTGGTAAAATTCAGAGGCTCAAGAAGGTCACAAATTTACAAGACTTATAAAGCCCCTCCTCAGAGTTATAGAGATAAGTAAACCATTGTTAGGAGAGGAGACTTGTCCGTAGAGCTGTGTACAGGAGCTCTGTGAGTGCGCATTTGTGAACCATCCTCCATGATGTGGTGGGCAAGGTTTTGAGCCACCCACACTCCTGTAAGTGCCCGCAGTAAACCCATTGGTTACAAAGCTAGGTTTGGGTAAAATCATTTCTTTAGTCTGTCATTAGTGGCCTAAATGCCTAGCATAAAGAGACATTTGCTTATGTCCTCTGAGGCACATATAACAGAGCTGGTGGCCACAGGGAACAGCAGAACCAAGGAAGAATTGGGGAGAGGCAATTATGTGGTCCCTGTGATGGGTGATGTGACATTTAAATGAGGCTGACCATACTGGAACAATGTTTCCTCAGTCACCATAACTAAGGCAGCTGTGGCAACAGGAAGGTAGTATCCAGACTCGGAGCAAACAGCTCTTCATCCTGAAGAGTGGGTGCAAACCTGACCTGTCTGTTCACCGAGTTTCCTTATTTTTCCCATTTGACCTAAAGCCAGGATTACAGATAGAATACAGGTCAGAGATATGGGTCTCTGGGAGACATGTGAGAGCTATAGGGTACCGGGAAATGGTTTGGTGACACCAACCTGTAAGTCCAGGATATGCAGGATATTACGTCTACCTAATATTTAGTTTCCAGGTCTCCCAGATGTAAATACTGAAGCCCAAATAAGACACCAATTCTGCCCAAAGTTAGCCAGCTCTTGTGGGGTGAATTTGTCTTGAGCCTGTTTTGGCTATTCCTGGGTCTCTCCTCTTCTAGCTATGTAGTACTGTGCCACAGGCAGCCACAGCAGTGCCACACCCAGCTCAGACATCTCACCTGAGTTCAGATTCAACAGAGAACAGAAGGAAGGGAACCAGGAAACTGATAGCCAGAATACTCCAGACTGACTGGGGTAGAAGTCTCTTCACTGCACTCCAAGCCTGTGAGACCCCTTAGAAGGTGACATGGGTCTGTTATCTACAGCTGATGGCCCAGGTCCCCCCTCGGGTGCATGGACACAAGAGCTGGGCTAGAAGGCTAGTGTGGTGACACACAGCTGCAATGCCAGAGCTGAGAAGGCAGAAGCAGAAGGACAGCACATTTGAGGGTGGCCTGAGTGACACAGTGAGATCCTGTCTCAGTCACCACTCAATTCAGCCAGAGTAGCTATGAACTTAGCCAATCAGACCTGCCACACCCCTCAGATCAAGCTATGGGTATTCAGGATATCCCTCCTTTGCCTCTGCGCTTGGCCAGTGGAAGAATAGCTGCTGACCTACAACTCTTGCCACAGGATCCTGCCAGTACAAAGCCAAAATGGGCCAAAGAAGCAAAAGCAGGAGCCAGAAGCAATGTTCCCTTCCTTGCTTGTAAGCTGGAGACTGAGCGCACTGTGAATGATTTCTAGAGTAGAGAAACTTATATATAAAGGAGGATATGAAAATCACCATCCAACACCCCACACAGGAAAGAATGCTGTGGACATTCAGCAAACATGCATCAGATTCTGTATCAGCTACTGTTCTCACTGTGATAGAAGAAGGACTCGCTTTGGCTCACGGTTTCAGGGGACTGTCAAAAGTTTACCAGGAAGGGAAAGCATGGGAGTAGTGTGGTTCAGTTCACACTTCTGAGAGTGTGAGGTGACACCAAGACAGCCAACCAGGAAGTAAAAGCAGGCCAGGCTGGAACTCCCCAAAGTCTCACCTTTACCAGACAGGTCTCACTTCCTAAATATAACACCAGTAGCACAGACACTAAGAATAGCAATCAATAAGTGGGACCTCCTGAAACTGAGAAGCTTCTGTAAAGCCAAGGACACAGTCAATAAGACAAAACGACAGCCTACAAAATGGGAAAAGATTTTCACCAACCCCACAACTGACAGAGGAGTGATCTCTAAAGTATATAGAGAACTCAAGAAACTTGAGCCCCAAACCCTAAATAACCCAATTTAAAAATGGGGTTCAGTGGGCAAATCAAATGATTCTATTCTCCGATTGGCTAAAGCTGATGGAATTGTCTCAAAAAACTTCTGATCAGAAGAGGTTGGGGATATTTGTCATAAATAAAAGTGAGAAAGTTAAAAAAAAATGGGGTTCAGAACTAAAAAGGGAATTCTCAGCAGAGGAATTACGAATGGCTGAAAGGCACCTGAAAAAGTGCTCATCATCTGTAGCCATCAGAGAAATGCAAATCAAAACAACTTTGAGATACCACCTGACACCTGTCAGATTGGCTAAGATAAAAGACACAGATGACAGCCTATGCTGGAGTGGTTGCAGAGCAAGGGAAACACTCCTCCATTGTTGGTGGGAGTGTAAACTCTGAAATGCAGTATTGCAGTTTCTCAGAAAACTGGGAATCAATCTCCCCAAGGACCCAGCAATACCACTTTTAGGCATATACCCTAAAGATGCACACTTGCACCCCCAAAGCATTAGCTAAACTATGTTCATAGCAGCATTATTCGTAATAGCAAACTGAGTTTGATGGGGTGCATGATGTAAAATCACCAAATAATAAATAAAAATATGCAAAAAATCAGACAGGTCCCACAAGCTACCCCAAACATCACTGCTACCTGATAACCAAGTGTTCAAAAACATAAGCCCATGGAGGGCATGACATACTCAAACCACAATAGCAGCAAGAAAGATCATGTATAAGTGAGTCAATGGGTCAAATCCTGATAATGCAACAAGACTAGGGTGAAGGCTGGTATTCTGCATCACTCCTGAGATCCCAGGAAATGATGCTACACCAGCCACAATACTATATATGCCAAGCATTGTCATGTCCACTGCTCAGAAAAAGTACCCAGTATGTAAATTACTGAAAAAGCACAGACGGAATGAACAAGTTGGCCCTAGTGTGTGCCTGCATGTAAATGCATACAAAACACATACTGCTGAAACCTACTTCTGACTATTACTGATCCACAGCATCAGTGTGTGTGTGTGTGTGTGTGTGTGTGTGTGTGTGTGTGTGTGTGTGTGTGTTTCAGGGGGAGGGTGGCTGAATGCATACATGTGTAAGAGTGCATGTGGAGTCCAAGGGTTAATAGCAGGTGTCTTCCACACTCTTCACCTATTTTCTTAAGGCAGAGTCTCTCATTGATCTGGGACCTTTCCAATTCAAACTGGCTGGTCAATGAGCTCCAGGATTCTCTGTGTCTGGGTCCCCAGGCTCCAGTATGAAGATTCCGAGAATAAACACTATGCCCCATTTTTATGTAGGTGGTAGAAATCAAATTCAGGTCCTCATGTTAGCAAACCAAGTACTTTATCAACGGAGCCGTCAATCCAGCCACCACAGCATTCTTAATGGCTGAGTATAATTTCACTATATCTGTATACCTATATGTCAGAGGGCCAGTTACTTACAGACACTTTAAATAGCAATGCATACCCAGATGTATACACTCATTTTTCCTATCTGTATAATATCTCATAGATGTATAGCTTCTGGGTCCAAGGCTATGCATAGTGTAGACTCTGATGTCCTTTTGCTCATCACCTGGCATCCTCTGAGGCAAAGTATGGTCACAAGAAAAGATTGCTGCCCAAGACAGATGAGAGCAAAGCACAGTTATTCCTCATTTGTGCTAGGATGGTCCCTAACTGATGCACCACTCTACTATTCCCCATCCATTTCTGTCTCCTTTCATCTTAACATCTGTATATTTCATCACCCCAAAGAGGAAACGACATTCCCATCTGGTCAAGGGAACTCTGCACTCATTTTATCTTCCTAAATCTGCCCTGGGTATGGGACATCAGTCTTTACTGGAATGGGTTATCTGGTCTGCACAGATCTCCAGCAGATGCAGAGTCTCTGTCTTCAGGACACAGGCTCCCCTCTGTCTCAGAGGGTCGTTGGGGGCAGGTGCTCGCTCCTAGAGTTATCCACTAGTCACTGTCTCTGTAGAAGCCCTGTCTTCTACAAGGAGTTTTGTAAAGAGTGAATCAGCACCCCCATACACACACACACACAAACACACCCACACACAGATTCATCAAGGGAAATGACTCCCCTCAGAGACCCTGTATTTTTATTAAGCACAGCCAAATACTTCAATAAACACATATATGGGGACAACCTTGCTACAGTTTGGAAATGTGTTGACATTTAACCCCTATGTTTCAGTAGGACTTAATCTGACCATGATGCTTAAAGATGAGTCCTTTGGGAGATAACTATGATTAAATAAAGTCATCGGAGTGGGGATGCCATGAGCAAATCCTGGCTGCAGTCTATATAGAGGAGAGAGCAGCAGAGGCACTTTACACACCTTTCCTGTCTCGGATCTGGCTATCTCACGACTTTGAACAAGAAGGTTATCACCATTCACATCTCCTTAGAACCAGAAGCACTTTAAAATAAACCTCTTTCCTTTATAAAGTTACCTGTCCTCCAGTATTTTTTTTTTTACAGAACCACAAAACAGATTGACAGAATCCTACTTGCCACATTCTATTTATGTCTCAATACCCACAGAGCAGGTGAACATAGTGATGTGCGATATCTTTCGGTAGACTGTGAATTATCATTGCATAATAAAAAAAAACTGTTTTGGCCTATGGCAAGGCATTTTAGAAGCAGGTAGGAAATCTGAACATAGGTAAGGGGAGAAAGGTTGGAATCAGACAGAGACACTATGAGCTGCTGATGAGGAAGAAGATGTAAAGGAATTCAGGTAAGTCACGGGCTACGTGGCAGGACAGATTAATAGAAATGGGTTAAGTTGAAAGAGCTAGCTGATAATATGCTTGGGCCACTGGCCAAAGAGCATGTAATAAATATAAGCTTCTATGTGTTTCTTTGGGACTTTGGGACTGCTGGTCTGGACCTCTGGGCTAGGCAGGGCTAAGCAGCTGAAGGTGAGTACAGGCCTAGGGGCTAGTGCAGGCCAGAAACTCTCACTAGAACTTGGTGTTCCTTTCTTCCTGGTATTACAATCACAAAAACCAGATGCCATTCCAAAAAAAATCACAGCCACAAGGAGAGTGTGAGGCCAATTCTAACATTATTGTTCCAAGCTGAGTCGAACACTGACATCCTAGATAGAAGAGTAGCTGTGAGAAGAATATCACAAGCAAACCACAGACCACTTTGTGAGCTTTCTCCATTTCCTTTTATTATTATTAAATTTATTTATCTTATATCTAAACCACAGTTTCCCTTTGCTCCTCTCCTCCCACTCTCTCTTACCCACCTCCCCTCTCCTCAATTGACCCAGCAAGGGGTAGGCCTCCATGGATATCAACAAAACACAGCATATCCAGGTGCAGTAAGACTAGGCTCCTCCCCTTGTGTAGTCGGAGGTTTCTGTATCCCGCCTGGCTGGTCCTGCAGCCACTTAGTCCCAAATAACCACACAGAGGCTTATATTAATTATAAACTGTTTGGCCTATGGCTGAGGCTTGATACTTGCTAACTCTTACTCTTATGTAAGAATCTTACATGATTCTTATCCATGTTTAGCCATGTGACTTGGTACTGTCTTCTCAGTGCAGCATTCTTGTCTTGCTTCCTCTGTGTCTGGTTGTGTTTGCCACTCTGTTCTTCTGCTTCCCATAATTCTCCTAGTCTGGTTGCCCTGCCTCTCCTTCCTGTCTTGTTTATGGCCAATCAGAATTTTGTTAAAGCAGTATTTACAGTGACCAATATTTACAATGTACAAAAGTATAATCCCACAGCATTCTTGTATTAAGGCTGTGCCAGATAACCCAGTATGAGGAGCAGGGTTCAAAAACACAGCAAAAGAATTAGACACAGTCCTTGCTCCCACTGTTAGGAGTTCCACCAGACCAAGCAGTACACTACTGCACATGTGCAGAGGGCCTAGGCCAGTCTCATGCAGACTTCCTGGCCATTGGTTCGGTTCCTGTGAGCTCCTATGAGCTCAGGTTAGTTGATTCTGTGGGTTTTCTTGTAATGTCATTGACTTCTCTAGCTCCTATAACCCAACCCCCATCCTCCTTCCACATGATTCCCCAAGCTTAGCTTAATGTTTGGCTGTGGGTCTCTGCATCTGTTTCCATCAATTACTAGATGAAGCCTCTCTGATGACAATTAGGCTAGCTACCAATCTATGAGCATACAGAATAGAGTCAGGCATCCTTGCATTGACATTTTCTTCCTCCAGTCATGCCTGGTTCTATCCCAGGTCTCTGGGTCATCCAGCCTTCATGCAGTTGTCAGAGGTGGGCTCACTCTTGTAGCTTGGATCTCAGGCCAGATCAGACACTAGTTGGTCACTCCCACAGACTTTGTGCCTAGCATATTCCAGAGGAAGGACAGAATGTACATCAAAGGCTAGTTCTCCTCATTTCAATAAGGAACAAAATCATTTTTTATTATACATAAAAGCTGTAGTCTCACATGCGACTGGTTGTTGTCCTGGGGGCGGAGAACTCCCTTAGAATTTGAAAAATCTTCACCAATTTTGCATACTTTGTAAGAATTTATACTTTATCTTTGTATAATACAAAATAAGGTTTAAAGGGGGGAAAATCTACCCCTGTCTGGCAAAGGCAGCTGTGTGGTGGCAATGCAGAAGGCAGTGGGTGGTGAGGACAGAGGTGGATGAAGCTCTGTCTGCAATTCAAGAGGTATCCTCACCAGGGTTCTCATCTCAACTCCATGGAGACTGAGTCCAGAAAAGGCTCCCAGGAATGCAGGCTGGGGCTATGATACCCCATGTGACAGTTACAGTCTGCAGTAGCCTCAGCTATGCATCTCACTCGCATTAAGGAACAGACTGCTCTGCAGTGGTATGGACGAAGATCCACAGAAGATAGAGAAGCCATGTTAGAATTTCTAGTGCTTGTGAATTAAGGAACGAATATTCCAAGGATATGTAAGGGCATGTGCAAAGGACTGGAGGTCAAAGCAATGTGGAAACAAAGAGAACACGAAGGTCCCAGGAATGTGCTGCTTCCAGCAGTAAACACACTTGTACTCTTCTCTTCAGCTAAAACAACTTTATCTTGGGGCTGGAAAGGTAGCTCTGTGAGCAAAGGCACTTGCCATGCAGGTCTAACGACCTGAATTATTTGAGCCCCAGAACCCATAGAGAAAGTAGACAACAGACTCCTGAAGAGTCAGTCTCTCTCTCTCTCTCTCTCATATATATATATATATATATATATATATATATACACACACACACACACACACACACACACACACAGAGCACACATTTAAAATAAATGAATAAAATAAAAATACATTTCTCATAAGAATGATATTGCAAACAAGTTGTAATTCAATTCATTGTAATGTTATCGAATGAATGTCACACAAAAGTATAAATTTGAAAGAAACCAAATTATAAAATGCAGGCAATTTAAATCATTGTGAACACCTCCTGAAGGTGAACATAGGCATTCAACCATTACCGGCCGAAACCATTGCAGGCTTTGAGGTCAGAACAATGTGGACATTTTTCAAATGTCTGAAATTACCACTAGATTGGGTCCATTGGCTCACTTTCTAAAACATCAAATTGTGGTTCCTTTTCAAATCAAAAAATGACTTCCAGTTGGTAGTCAAGAAAGCAAAGAAAGAAATACAAAAACAGCAGCCTTTTAAAAGCAATTGGCTGGCCCTGTCTCCAGGGCAAATTGCGTCATCAGACAAGGAACAAGGGCTTTGAAACTCCATCACCATCCACAGTGAAGTCAAAGGTGAGCAGTTCCCACCCCCTGGGCCACAGTCCTAAGAATTCCTCCCATGAATCAGGCTCACACCCAAGGGTCTGATCTCAGACTCGTCCCAACAGAAGGCTCTAGGCCCTGCCCAGAGGAGCCCCAACTCCAGGGTGAACTGCTTCATCAGACAAGGACTGAGGGCCTTGGAAATGCAGTCCCCTGTCCAGAGTGGAGTCAGAGATCGAACAGACCCCTTGCTCAGAGCAGACAGAAGACGCACAAGCCCTCTTGCCACAACTGACAAGGAGTTGACTAATTGTGAACCACTGAAGCCATGGGCAGACGCCAGTGCAACAATACATATAGCAATATAAAGAACAACAAGGCAACTCCGAAGAAATTGATGGTTCTACAACTACAAGACCTGAACAGAACAATGAAGAGAAATCAGAAGGAAACAACAGCAAAAACACCATTATGAAGATTATTGAAGCCTTAAAAGAGGATATGAAAATTCCCTTAAAGAAATAGAAGAAAATACAAACAAAAAACTGGAAGAGATGAACAAATCCTGGAAAGAAAACCAAGAAAAGGAAAACCAAAAAATGAAAGAAACATTCCAGGAACTAAAAACTGAAATAGAAGCAATAAAAAAGGCACAAAATTAGGCAAAGGTGAAAACAGAAATCATGAAGAAAAGAGTTAGAACTACAGATACAAACATCACCAAAAGAATCCAAGAGATAGAAGAGAGAATCTCTGGAGTCTCAATAGCGGAAATAGACACATCTGTCAAAGAAAACACTAAAACCAAAAAAGCTATAACACAAAATGTTCAGGAAATTTGGGACACCATGAAAAGACCTAACCTGAGAATAATAGGAATAGAAGAAGGAGAAGAATACCAGTTCAAAGGCACAGATAATGTATCAATAAAATCTTAGAAGAAAACTTTCCCAACCTAAAGAAGGGGATACCTATAAAGATACAAGAAGCTTACAGAACACCAAATAGATTTGACCCCTCAAAAAAGTCTTCCCACCACATAATAATCAAGCCACAAAACATATAGAACAAAGAAAAAATTTTAAGAGCTGCAAAAAAAAGGGCCAACTTCTCCATAAAGGCAGACCCATCAGAATAACTCCTGACTATTCAATGGAAACAATGAAAGCTAGAAGAGCTTGGTCAGAAGTTATACAGACACTGAAAGAGCACGGCTGCCAAACTAGAATACTATACCCAGCAAAACTATCAATCATCATAGATGGAGTAAACAAGATACTTCCTGACAAAGTCAGATTTAAACAATACCTATCTACAAATTCGGCCTTTCAGAAAGCATTAGAGGGAACACTCCAACCTAAGGATCCCAGATACACCCATGAAACCACAAATAATCAATAACTCCACAGAAGAAAAACTAAGAGAAAGGACATACATCCACCATCAAAAATAACAGGAAATATCAATCAGTGGTCACTAATATCCCTTAATATCAATGGACTCAATTCACCTATAAAAAGATACACACTAACAAGATGGATATAAAAACAGAAGCCATCCTTCTGATGCATACAAGAAACACACCTCAACCTTAAAGACAGATACAGGCTCAGAGTAAAGGGTTGGGAAAAGATTTTCCAATCAAAGGGCCCTAAGAAACAAGCTGGGATTGCCATCCTAATAACAAACAAAGTAGACTTCAAACTAAAATCAATTAAAAGAGACCACGATGGACATTACTTATTCATCTCAGGAAAAATTGGTAAAGATGAGATTTCAATCCCTGAATATTTATGCCCCTAATATAAGGGCACCTACCTATGTAAAAGAAACAATACTAAAGCTCAAATCCCACATCAGTTCTCACACCTTAATAGTGGGAGACCTCAATACCCCACTTTCACCCTTTGATAGGTCAAACAGACAGAGACTCAACAGAGAAATAAGGAGTCTAATAGAGGTTATGGTGCAAATGGATTTAAAGATATTTACAGAAGCATCCACCCAATTGCAAAGAAATACACATATTTCACAGCACCACATGGAACTTTCTCTAAAATTGAACACATAATTGGGCATAAAGCAAATATCAATAGATACAAAAAATAGAACTAATCCCTTGTATCATATCAGACCATCAGGGCCTAAAGTTAGAGTTCAACAACATCAAAAATCACAGAAAGCCTACCATCTCATGGAAACTAAACATCGCTCAACTGAACCACCTCTGGGTCAAGGAAGAAATTAAGAAAGAAATCAAAGACTTCCTAGAATTTAATGAAAATGAATCCACAACGTACCCAAACTTGTGGGAGACAATGAAGGCAGTCTTGAGAGGAAAATTTATAGCACCAGACGCCTATATGAAAAACCTAGAGAAATCCCACACTAGAACTATCAGCACAGCTGAAAACCTTAGAACAATTAGAAGCAAACTCATCTAGAAGGAGTAGACAGCAGGAAAAAAAAAATCAAACTTAGAGCTGAAATCAATACAACTGAATCAAAAAGAACATTACAAAAAATCACTGAATCAAAGAGTTGGTTCTTTGAGAAAGTCAACAAGATAGATAGGCCATTATCCAAACTAACCAAAAAGCAGAGAGAGAGAGAGAGAGAGAGAGAGAGAGAGAGAGAGAGAGAGAATTGGCTAAGATAAAAGACACAGATGACAGCCTATGCTGGAGAGGTTGTGGAGCAAGGGGAACACTCCTCCATTGTTGGTGAGAGTGTAAGCTGGTTCAGCCACTCTGGAATGCAGTATGGCCGTTTCTCAGAAAACTGGGAATCACTTTTCCCAAGGATCCAGCAATACCAGTATTGGGCATATACCATAAAGACACAAATTCACACCCTAAAAGCTCAACTATGTTTAAAGCAGCATTATTCATAATAGCAAGAACATGGAAACAACCTAGATGGCCCTCAACTGAAGAATGGATTAACAAACTTGGTATATTTACACAATGTAGTACCATTCAGCATTGAGAAAAGGTAATATCCTAAAATTTGCAGGTAAATGGATGGATTTGGAGAATATCCACCTGAGCAAGGTCTCACAAACTCAGAAAGATAAACAGGAGATATACTCATTCATTGGTGGACTTTAAACAGAAAAAGCAAAGCATGTCCAAGCTGCAAACCACAACCATTGAACAGCTTGGGATCTGAAACACCTTGGACGGGCACCTTGGAGCCCATTCCCTCCAGAGAAACACCTGACTCAGTCTTGATGTGGGATGAGGAAAACAGATCTGCCTGGAGTACATGTTGAACTAAGCCACCTTGGGACATTGGGACCTCCTGCCCTGGCTGGGGAGGAGATAAACTGATGGAGAGAAGAGTGAGTGACTGGGAGGGGCGGGAGGGGGAAGGGAGCCTGAACAAGGGGATACATGGATTAAAAAAAAAAAATAAGACTTTTTTTTTTTAATAATAATAAAAAAAAGGCAATTGGCCTGGCTTCTGTTAGAAGAACTGAGGTCTCAAAGAGGATGATGAACATCTGTCCAGAAAGTCAGATGTACACTGAGCCTTGAAGCCTGTGCAAATCATTATTGCCTGAGGGGGAAAAAAAGCCCTCTGCTTGTCACAAGAGCTCAGCTCCACAAGAAGGCTGGAGTGAACTCCCAAGTGCTGTTGATCAGACGTGGCCATGTATTATTTTTCCCTAAAATAATACTGGCTGCTTGAGATGTGGAGAAAGGTTAGTAGGTGCCAGCTGAGTGGAAGACAGAGATGGAGAGAAAATGCACTTGAAATGCTGTTACCAGAAGATTCTCTAAGAGAAACATCCCCTCTCTTTTGTCTCAGATATGAGGGGTTGGGATTTAACAAGAAGCTTCTGGTCCAGCTATCTGACCCAATCACTGAGGCTTAGATAGGGCCTTTACTCTCCCACCACCCCCATGTGCCCACTGTGAAAAGGCATAAAGGCACCACAGGCCTCACCAGTTGTTTGATCAGATAATCTGCTATACATCTTATCGATACCTGGTACAGAGTCAGACTTTCTGACAGGCCTGACTTTTAATAGCCCGAGCAGAGGGTACGGAAAGGGTGTAAGCCAGCCTGAGTTCCAACAGACTGATGATGATAATAAGCTGTTTGGCCTCTGGGTACTTCAACTTCTTTATTAAGACATGGACATATTAACTCACTTCATTGGACTACTGTGGGACTAAATGAAATAATGCAGTAACTGCCTAGAACTTTCTCTGACAGACAGTATGAAAGGGGAAAAGAAGCACTGGAGGATAGACTCCCTGGATGGGCTACCTGGCTCTCTCAACACAATCATGGAGGCATTAAGACCTGGGAGTCAAGAGTTTGTCCAGGTGATTATTACTGCAATGCTTGCTGGGAACACAGCAAATGGCCACTGTGGTACCTTCAGAAACAAGATTCCATCCAGCCCTCACAGCTAGAGCCAGATAGCATCTCCCACTGCTCAGAAACACCATCAAAGAGGAGGGAGTTTTTGGTCATTACGTAAAGAGAAAGAACCCTTTCAGGGAAACAGGATACTTCAAAGCAGCACAAATGTAGTTCTGGAAGATCTTCCTCAGGGCATCTGTGGTGGTTTGGATGAGAACAACCCCCACAGGTTCTATTTGAAGGGTTGGTCCCAGTTAGTGGAACTATTTGGGAAGGATTAGGAGGTGTGGCTTTGTTAGAGAAGGTGTGCAATGGGAGTGGATTTTGAGGTTTTAAAAATCCATTCTAGGCGCAGTTTCCTTCTCTCTGCCTGTAGTTTGTCGGTCAGATGTGAGTTCTCAGTTACTACTTGAACATCATGCCTTCATGCCTGACTCCATGCTTCCTACCACAATGATCATGGACTAATCCTCTGAAACTGTAAGCAAGCCCCCAATTAAACGCTTCTGTTTGCAAGTTGCCTTGGTCATGGTATCTCTTCACAATAATAGAACAATAACTAAGACAGAATCCAAGATTCTATGCTGCCTTTTATATGAGTCAATGAGGCTACAGAGAAACCTACAATGATCCCACCATCATCTAGGGGCACACTTTAAATACAGCAATCTAGAGCCTAAAACTTTAACAGAGTAGGGAATCTTAGTCATGGCTGAACATGTGGAAACCTGAGAGGTTTAAAGTGAAATACAAAACTGCATGGTTATGCACATCTTTAGCCCTAGCACTCAGGAGCCAGACTGAGCTACATTGTGAGACTCTATCTCAAACAAGGAAACAAAAACACAGAGCAAAACAAAACCCAAACTACCCAAAATCAATAGAACTGAGGTGATTATGCAATCACCAGACAATATAAAAGATTAATTTAAAAAAATTACCCCTAGGAATAAGCAAGATTTTTAGAAAGACAAATTTATATGACCTAAAATAAGAGCTGCCAAATACATGGGAGAAATGAACAGAAATAACAAGAGACATCAGCATCTCCAATGACACATACTGAAGATCAGTACAGAAATAAGGATCATTGCAACAACACTACAAAGAAATGTGGAGGCTGAGATGCAGTTGGTTGGCAATCACTACACAAAGCCCAATCCCTAGGACTTCACAAGCCAGGTGTGATAGCTGTAATCACAGCGCCTCGGAGGTGAAGCCACAGACCTTTCTCTGCTCCACAGAGAGCTCAAGCCGAGCCTGGGCTACATTAGATCTTATTCCCAAAGAGAAAAGAAAAGAAAGGCTTAAAACAGACTCAACAGATGCTTCTAGAACACAGGACTCAGGAAGTACAGAACATGGATATCAGGTACACAGAAGACATTCTCCAAGAAAGATCAAATGCAAGGCAACGAAGAAAACTTCAGTGAATTTTAAAACACCATAATTATAAGTGTGTTTCTCGAGCCATGGTGGAGTGAAATTAGAAATCAACAATGGAAAGAAGCTGGTGAAACTCATAAATGTGTGCCTGTTAGGTAACACACTCCTTCAAAATTCATGGGTCAGACAAGAGATAAGATTAGGGATACTCTGAGATTATAAATAGAAACAAAAACTAAGTACTAAACTGTGAATACAAGTCTGGGCTGAAAGAGAAATCTATAGCTGCAAATGTCTTTATTAAAAAAGAAGACTGCAAATCCATAAAAAATAATTAGTACTGAGGACCAAGACCATCAAAGCTGCAGAGTGGGAAATGAACATGGGAAAATCAATTGTATTTTTATATCAAGAATCAAAATCAAAATTAAGAAAACAACCTCCCAGCATCAAACCCAGCAAAACTCCTTAGGACTATACTGAACAGAAGATATGTAAGGCTTGTGTATGGGGGCGGTGGGAGCACCCTTCAAAGAAGTGATTAAACAAGCAAGGATTGTGATGCTTTGATTGTGGAGTGCTCCCCACAGGCTCATGGACTTGAACGCTTGGTCCCCGGCAGGTGGCGCTGTTTCAGAATGTTGTAGAAGCCTTAGGATGTTGAGCCTTCTTGCAAGCAGATGACTAGGAGAGGGGAGGGGAGGGGAGGGGCCAGCTCTGTGTTTTATAGCTTGGCTCTACTTCCTACCTACATTCAAGTTCACAGTGTAATTAACTCACCACATCATGTTCCTGTTTCCGTACCTCCCTGTAACGACTGGCTGTATCCCCCCCTAAACTGAAATGAACCCTTTCTTCCTGATGATGATTTTGTCAGGCATTTTGTCCCAGCAATGAGAATATACATGTCACAATTATACAATGTGAGACTAACATTTGTAAAAGAGAATACTCCCCAAAGCAACCTACAGTTCTAACACAGCCACTATAAAATCTCATTTGACGTATCTGTAGAAACTGAAAAGCAAATCCTAACTTCACATGAAGAATGCAAGAGCCTCAAAGCAGTGAATACCCTATTAAAAAGAACAAAGTTAGAGTGCTAACACTTCCTGATCTCAGAGTATTTTTGCAATGGTCCAGAATAATCAGGTCTATGGGGTGTTGGAGGAAGAGTGTACCTGTGGACTAACAAAGCAAAACTGATAATCCTTTATAAATCATTGGTAGTTAGCAGGAGTGCCAAGAAAATTCACTGGAGTAAAGGACAGTCTTCAATAAAGCCTGGGACAACTAGAAATTCATATGCAAAGGAATGAACTTGGACCCCTACTGTCTATATCCTGTACTATTGCATAGGAATGAAAGACAGATACATGATATACTGGGAAACATTACATTAGATGAAAGAGGCTAAGCAGAAAAGGCTCCGATAATGATCCCACTTACATGAAATGTCCAGAAGTGAATCCCTGGAGACATGAAGGTTAGAGGTTCCCAGGGGATTGGGGCGGGGGG
>PVIH01003311.1:94007-163956 GCA_004025045.1 Sigmodon hispidus | reverse complement strand
ATATTGAATAGATAAGGGGAGAGAGGACATCCTTGTCTAGTTCCTGACTTTAGTGGGATTTCTTTGAGTTTTTCTCCATTAAGTTTGATACTGGCTGTCGGCTTCTTGTAAATCGCCTTAATTATATTTAGGTATTCTCCCTATATTCCTGATCTCTCCAGGGCTTTAATCATAAAGGAGTGTTGGATTTTGTCAAAGGCTTTTTCCGCATCTAACGATATGATCATATGGTTTTGTTCCTTTAGTTTGTTTATATAATGGATAACATTTACAGTTTTTCATATGTTAAACCAGCCCTGCATTTCAGGGATGAAGCCTACTTGGTCATGGTGGATGATATCTATTATGTATTGTTGTATATGGATTGCCAAAATTTTGTTGAGAATTTTCACATCAATATTCGTGAGGGAAATTGGTCTGTAATTCTCCTTCTTTGTTGTGTCTTTCAGTGGCTTGGGTATTACGGTGATTGTGGCCTCATAAAAGGAATTTGGCAATATTCCTTCAGTTTCTACTGTGTGGAATATTTTGAGGGGTAACGTTAGTAATTCTTCTTTGAATGTCTGTTAGAATTTGGCACTGAAACCATCTGGACCAGGGCTTTTATTTTTGGGGAGGTTTTTAATGACAGCTTCAATTTCCTTAAGGGTTATAGGCCTGTTTAGGTAATTAATCTGAACTTCCTTTAATTTTGGTAGATGGTGCCTGTCCAGAAAGCTGTCCATTTCTTCTAGGTTTTTCATTTTTGTGGAATACAGATTTTCAAAATATGACCTGATAATTCTCTGTATTTCCTGGGGGTCTGTTGTTATGCCCCCCTTTTCATTTCTGATGTTGTTGATTTGGACACACTCTCTCTGTTTTTTGATTAGTTTTGTTAAGGGCTTATCTATCTTGTTAACTTTCTCAAAGTACTAACTCTTAGATTCATTGATTCTTTGTATTGTTCTTTTTGTTTTAATTGTACTGATTTCAGCTCTAAGTTTGATTATTTCCTGCTGGGTACTCCTTCTAGGTGAGTTTGCTTCTAATTGTTCTAAGGCTTTCAGCTGCACTGTTAGGTCTCTAGTGTGGGATTTCTCAAGGTTTTTCATATAGGCATCTAGCACTATGAATTTTCCGCTTAAGACTGCTTTCATTGTGTCCCACAAGTTTGGATACGCTGTAGATTCATTTTCATTGAATTCTAGGAAGACTTTGATTTCTTTTTAATTTCTTCCTTGACCCAGAGATGGTTCAGCTGATTGATGTTTAGTTTCCATGATTAGGTATGCTTTCTTTGGGTTTTGATGTTGTTGAACTCTAACTTTAGGCCCTGGTGGTCTGATATGTTACAAGGGATTATTTCCATTTTTTTTTTTTGTATCTGTTGATATTTGCTTTATGACCAATTATGTGGTCGATTTTGGAGAAAGTTCCATGAGGAGCTGAGAAATATGTATATTCCTTTGCCTTTGGGTGGAAGGTTCTGTAGATATCTATGAAATCCATTTGCATCATAACCTCATTTAGACTCCTTATTTCTCTTTTGAGGCTCTGTCTTGTTGATCTATCCAGGGTTGAAAGTGGGGTATTGAAGTCTCCCACTATTAGGGTATAAGAATTGATGCTTAGGGTTAGGGTTAGGGTTAGGGTTAGGATTCGAGCTTTAGCAGTGTTTCTTTTACATATGTAGGTCCCCTATATTAGGAGCAGAAATATTTAAGATTGAAATCTCCTCTTGACCAATTTTTCCTGTGATGAATAAGTAGTGACCATCATGGTCTCTTTTAATTTCTTTTAGCTTAAAGTCTACTTTGTTAGATATTAGAATTGCAACCCCTGCTTGTTTCTTAGGCCCATTTGACTGGAAAATCTTTTCCCAACCCTTAATTCTAAGCCTGTGTCTGTCTTTGCAGTTGAGGTGTGTTTCTTGGGCAACAGAAGGATGGCTTCTGTTGTTGTATCCATCTTGTTAGTGTGTGACGTTTTATAGGAGAGTTGAGACCATTGATATTAAGGGAAATTTGTGACCATTGATTCATATTTTCTGCCATTTTTGGTGGCAATTTGTTTGTATTTCCTTTCTGTAGGGTATTCTTCTGTGGACTTATTGATTGTTTGTGATTTTGTGGGTGTATCTGGGGTCTTTAGGTTGGAGTTTTCCATCTAATACTCTGTGTAGTGCTGGATTGGTAGATAGATATTGTTTCAGTCTGACTTTGTCCTGAAATACCTTGTTTACTCCATCTATGGTGATTGATAATTTTGCAGGGTATAGTATTCTAGTTTGGCATCCATGCTGTTTTAACGTCTGTATAACTTCTGACCAAGCCCTTCTAGCTTTCATCATTTCCATTGAATAGTCAGGCGTTATTCTGATGGGTCTGCCTTTATATGTGTGTTGGCCCTTTTCTTTTGCAGCTCTTAAGATTTTTTCTTTGTTCTGTATGTTTTGTTGCTTGATTATAATGTGGCGCGCTGACTTTTTTGGGGGGTCATATCTATTTGGTGTTCTGTAAGCTTCTTGTATCTTTATAGGCATTTCCTTCTTTAGGTTAGGGAAGTTTTCTTCTAATATTTAATGAAAACATTATCTGTGCCTTTGAGCTGGTATTCTTCTCCTTCTTCTATTCTTATTATTCTCAAATTAGGTCTTTTGACGGTGTCCCAGATTTCCTGTACATTTTGAGTTATGGCTTTTTTAGTTTTACTATTTTCTTTGACTGATATATCTATTTGAGCTACTGAGTCTTCCACTTCAGAGATTCTATCTTCCATCTCTTGAACTCTGTTTGTTATGCTTGTATCTGTGGTTCCAACTTTTTCCTTCAGGTTTTCTATTTCCATCTTTGCTTCATTTTGTGCCTTTTTTTATTGCTTCTATTTCAGCTTTTATTTCAGCTTTTAGTTCCTGGCATGTTTCTTTCATAGATTTTTTCATCTCTTCCATTTTTTTGTTTGTATTTTCTTTTATTTCTTTAAGGCTTTTTTTCATATCTTCTTTTAGAGCTTCGATGATCATCAAAAAGGAATTTTTGGTGTTGCTTCCTTCTGTTTCCTCTTCATTACTCAGTTCAGGTCATGTATTTGTAAGATCGCCACTCCCTTCTGGAGTTACCATGTTGTCCTTTGTATTATTATGTAATTTTTTGCACTGACGTTTGCCTATGGCTTCAGTGGTTCACAATTAGATGGCTTCTGGTCAGTTGTGTCACTTGGGTTTGTGTGCCTCCTGTCACCTCTCTGGTCAGGGTCTGAGTCTGTCCTTCAAAGACCCCTGTTGTTGGTTCGCTCAGTTTGAGGTGGCGGTGGGTAGCGGTGCAAATTCCCTCTGCAGGAGCTGTGGGTATGGTGACCAGCAGAGTTTATCTGCCCTTGCTCCAGAGTGCGCTGGGGCTCTGCAGACAGTACTTGGTCCCGAGCGCGGAAACGAAAACTATGGGAGCTCAACTCTCCCTCCCAGGCTGCAATATAGGCGCTGGGGCCTGGTGACCCCTCCTCACCTCTGGGCGGGGTCTGAGTCTGTCCTTCAGAGACCCCTGTAGTTGTTTGCTCAGTTTGAGGTGGCGGTGGGTAGCAGTGCAAATTCCCTCAGCAGGAGCTGTGGGTATGGTGACCAACAGAGTTTATCTACCCTTGCTCCAGAGTGCGCTGGGACTCTGCAGACCCTGAGTTGTCTTAATGGCCAATATTATTAGAACCTATGTAACCTATGTATTGTAACATAAAAGTATGTCAACAGATAAGAAATTATCTAAAACATCTAAGTATAATAAAAATTAACTAAAATAAGTATACAAATTTGGGAAGAAACACAGAAAGCAAAATAAAATAAAGGAGTTGATGATGAAATAGAAACCATATTTCATTTTCAAAAATGCAGCCAAAACTATTGTAGTAAATACAAAAATTATCTTGAAATAGTAACATAGACAAAAACATTTTTGTTAAGATAAAATGAAAAGAGAATGTAAAAGTTTTAATTCAGGCACAAAATATACCAGATCATTTTTAAAGAGACAAAAGATTATTTTAGAGGAGAAAAAATAAATTAAAAACATTACTTTAAAGACTATACCAGAAATACATAGTAATATGAAAGACAGTTGAGGAACCAAGTGGAAATGTTATAAAATTATAGAAATACAAAAAATTATGAAAATCAGAGAAAAGGGTCAATGTAAATATTTTGACAAAAAAAAGAAATTAATGATGCGTGTAGTACACAAACACACACACACATACACACACACATATGCACAGGGGTAGGGCAAAAGCTAATATTGAAAAGTTTATTATATGTAATAGAAAATACAATACAAACTAAACAAAAAGCAAACTGCTATGAAATGGTTGAAAGGCTCCCAAAGGTTTGAAAAACTTACAAGGAATAATAACCTCCAAGACACAAATTCATATTATAGAGCTCCAAAAGTAAAATAAGCTTCTTGAATGTTGAGATAAGAAAATAATGAATTACAAAAAAATAGTTTAATAATTTTCAAACCATTCATGAAAGACTACGTTTGGCCCCATAGAACCATTTCCCAGCATTTGAAAGGTTGAGGAAGGAAGATATTGAGTTGAAGCCAGTCTGGGCTACAGAATGATATCCTAGATAACTTTCTCTTGGAAAATTAGGGATTTGAATAAACAACTGCAAAAGTGCCAATATCTTACAGACTATTTTTGCTAGAACAGCAATCTCATGACAAGAGCTACTTGAAAAGGGGCTTTTCTTGGCTTTCAGTTCTAGAGAGACACAGCCAGTTATGGTTGGGAAGCCTTGGCAGTAGCTAGGAAAACAAAAGTAAAAACAAAAACTAAAACTCCAGTATAAGAAGCAGACAGGCTGGAGAGATTGGAACACCAACCCAGTTACATAACTTTCAAAGTACAGTCTGTACTATGTGTGGGATGTGCTAGAGTAAGGGTAGCACAGAGATTGTGAGAGTGACCAATCAATGACTGGCCAGACCTCAAACATATGACATAAGAGAGCCCATACCTGACACTGCATAGATCATTAGGATCTAAAGCTTGGATGGTTCAGAGACCTACAATAAAACCAAATACAACTGGGAAGAAAGAAGTTAATGAAATGATTTCTAATGATATTTTGATATACTCGTAGATTGGTGCCTAGTCCAATTGCTATCAGAGGGGCTTCATCTAGCAATTGATGAACAATAATGGAGAGAGCCACAGACAAACATTAGGCCAAAACCTGATGAGCAAAATGATTGAAGGAGCCAGAGGGGTCAAGATTATAAGAAAGCACACAAAATCAACCAACTTGGACTCATAGGAGCTCACAGAGAGTAAACCAACATCCAGGAAGCTTACATGGAACTGACATCCTATGCATTATATGTGGCAGTTATATAGGCTGCTCTTCTTGGTGACTCCTAACACTGGGATCAGGAGCTGTCTTTAACTCTTTTGCTGGCTTTTGAAACCCTATTTGGCATATGTCATATTGGTTTGCATTGTATAGCCTTACTATAACATTTCTTTCATTGTTCCCATAAGTTTTGGAATTTTGTGCATTCATTTTTATTAAATTCTAGGAAGTCTTTGATTTCATTCTGAACTTCTTCCTTTACCCAGAGGTGGTCCAATGTAGAGATATTCAGTTTACATGAGTTGGTAGGCTTTCTGTGATTTTTTGTTGTTGTTGAATTTCAACTTTTGACCATGGTGGTCTGATAAGATACAAGGGGTTGTTCCTATTGTTTGCACGAATTGATATTTGCTTTATGACGAAGAATGTAACCAATTTTTGACAAAGTTCCATGGGGTGCTGAGAAATATGCATACTCCTTTGTGTTTTGGTGGAAGCTTCTGTAAATATCTATTAAGTCCATTTACATCATAACATCTGTTAGTCTCCTTATTTCTCTGTTTAGTCTCTGTCTGGTTGACCTATTCAAGGCTGAAAGTAGGGTACTGAAGTCTCCTCCTTTTAGAGTGTGACATTTGATACGGGGTTTAAGCTTTAGTAGTGTTTCTTTTACATATGTAGGTGCCTTTATATTAGGGACATAATTATTCAGGATTGAGATTTCATCTTGATCAAGCTTTTCTGAGATGAATAAGTAATGTCCATTCTGTTTTTTTTTTTTTCTTGATAGATTTGAGTTTGAAGTCCTTGTTAAATATTAGGATGGATACACCAGCTTTTTTCTTGGGGACATTTGATTGGAAAATCTTTTTCCAACCATTTACTCTCAGTCTATGTCTGTTTTTGAAGTTGAGGTGTGTTTCTTGTATGCAGCAGAAGGATGTCTTCTGTTTTTGTATCCATTGTGTTAGGGTGTGTCCTTTTATAGGTGAATTGAATCCATTGATATGAAGGGATATTAATGACCAATGATTGACATTTCCTATTACTTTTGGTGGTAGCTTGTGTGTGTATTTCCTTTCTTTCAGCTTTTCTTTTATGGGATTATTGATTGTTTGTGGTTTCATGGATGTATCTGGGATCCTTAGGGTGTAGTTTTCCATCTAGTGATTTCTGTAGGGCCAGATTTGTGGATAGGTATTGTTTCAATCTGATTTTGTCATGAAATATCTTCTTTACTCCACCTATGGTTAATGATAGCTTTTCCGGGTATAGTGGGCTGGGTTGGCAGCCATGCTCTTTTAGTGTCTGTATAACTTCTGACCAGGACCTTCTTGCTTTCACTGTTTCCATTGAATAGGCTTGAATTGTTCCGATGGGTCTGCCTTTATAGGTAAGTTGGCCCTTTTCCTTTGCAGCTCTTAATATTTTTTCTTTGTGCTGTAAGTTTTGTAGCTTGATTATTATGTAGCTAACATATGTTTTTAGGAGGTCTAATCTATTTGGTATTGTGTAACCTTCTTGTATCTTTATCGGCATTTTCTTTTTTAGGCTAAGAAAGTTTTCTTCTATGATATTGAATATATTATCAGTGATTTTAAGCTGATATTCTTCTCCTTCTTCTATTCCTATTATTCTCAGGTTTGGTCTTATTTCGTGTCCCAAATTTCCTGAATATTTTTTGTTATGGCGTTATGGTTTTAGTGTTCTCTTTAATTGATGTATTTATTTCCAGTATTGTATCTTGCACTCCAGAGATTCTCTCTTCTATACTTTGGATTCTGTTGGTTATGCTTGTATCTGTAGTTACAGTTCATTTCTTCAGATTTTCTATTTCCACTTTTGCCTCACTTTAATGCCTTATTTATTGCTTCTACTTCAATTTTAAGTTCCTGAAATGATTCTTTGATTTGTTGGTTTTCCTTTTCTTGATTTTTTTGAACAGTAATTTGTTAATCTCTTCCAATTTTTTGTTTATATTTTCTTCTATTTCTTTAAGGGAATTATTTTATATCCTTTATGAAGATTATAGAGTTATTTTAATGTTGCTTTCATCTGTTTCCCCTTCATTGCTCTTTAGGTGTTTCTTGGTGTTGTAGAACCACCAGTTTCTTCTGGCATTACCTATTTTTTTATTTATATTGTTATATCTATTTTTACACTGGCATCTGCCCATTGCTCCCTTGGTTCACACTTTGTCAGCTCTTACTCAGATCTTAGTGAGTTGTGGGTTCACAGGTTGTGTTTCTCCAGTCTACTCTGGACCCAGGTTCTGCAAGGTCTGAAGGTGTCCATCTGTGATGATACAGCTTGCATTGAAGGTGAGGTTTAGCCATGGGATGTCCCTCTTGCTATGTGTTTCTGGGTATTGCTGGGGAAGGTTTCTCCCAGATTTGTTTGGTTTAGGGCAGGACTGCCTGTGTGGGCAGAGCTGGGGCTGTGTCTTCAGTTTTAGAGAGGAGGTTTACTGGCATCTTAGGAGTTGGAATTTGCTCACCTCTTGCTCTGCTCTGGACACAAGGTCTGCATGGTCTGAAGATGTCCATCTATGACTATATTGACTATATTGTATTTTCTGGCTCTACAACTTTTCTGTCATATATGCTGTTTAATTGCTCACAAGTTTCATAAGCATATTCTTAAAACTTATATGTTTATCAGAATGCCTTGAGGAATATTTTACAGTTAATCTTAACAATAATTTTGACAATGGATGGAATAAATGTTTCAGTTTCTAGGTCTCATTAAGACAGAGAATAAAAAAACCACACAGATACTATATAAATAAATGGTGTGGCTATTTTAAAGTTAGTTTTATTTTCAGAGAGTCATAGGACCAGATGTGCTCTGAGTCACAGATTGCCTAATTTTGTCCAAGAGTATAAATTTTATTCAAATTGTAATGACTTAATATTTTATCAAACTGACTAAGATTTTTACAATAATAGCAAGCATATTTTGAATATTTGAACATGCATAATTAAGCACAGCAAAATTAAGGATAATAAGGAATGTTTGAAAAAACATTATGTGTTGTTACTTAGAGGATAGAATACAAGTGATGATGTCAGAAAATTAACAGAGATACAAGAAAATAAAGACCTCACAGTTATTTAGTAAGTAGATAGTCAGTCAAAAAATGCAATGAATAGAAAAATATAAAGCTTATTTAAAAGGAGAGTGAGAGAGTCAGTATAAAAACAGATGTTTTGGAAAGTTAACAATAAAAACAAAATATAAAAAAACCAAATAAGTCAAATATAAATGGTGGGAAGAAATCACATAATAAGCTTAAATATATTCAAAATAGTAGACGCTTGTGATGTAGGATATCTTTCTATATGCTGTGAATGTCATTGGTTAATAAAAGGATTGCTTTGGACTAAGACAAGGCATCTTAGAAGCAAGTGGGAAATCAAAGCATGGATAAAGAAGAAGGAAGGCAGAATCAGGAGAGACTGCAGTCACCAGAGAAGTAACACCTCAAGCAATTCATGTAAACTGTGATCCATGTGGCAAGACAAATTAATGAAAATTGGTTGAGCTAAGATGCAAGAGATAGCTAGCAATATGCCTGAGTCACAGGTCAAACAGCATGTAACTAATATAAGTATCTGGGGGATATATATTAATTGCATATTACATATATATAAGTGTAATTGATATGATAGGGGTATTAAGCAGCTGCAGACAAGTACAAACTGTGAGATTAGGCTGGAACTTCTACAGGCTTAAGAAATAGCTCTGTAGTTAAAAGCATATGCTGTTTTTGCAGAATCCTCAAGTTGATTTCCAGCACTCATATCAGGTGGCTCATAACTGCCTGTAACTTCTGTGGCACTAAAAACACATGTACTTACCCCACATAGGCACATGAGAGACAGAGAGGACAGAAGAGAGAATGTAAGAAGAAAGAAGGAAAGAAAGAAAGGAAGAAAAAAGAAGAAAGAAAAAATAGCCTAATGTCACATGGAAGAGACTGAAGCATGGCAATGAAGTAGAATTTATAATTGGAAACAGTGATTTTTTTTCAATGTAAGAAAGTTCAATATCAATGTATTATTCAGTTACTTATGAAGAACACAGTGATCTCTATACATATTGAGAGATTCTGCAAAAGAATTTATCATTCTTTTTTTTAAAAAAAATAAAATAAATACTCAGTGAAGTAAAAACTGTAAAATACATTATTCACACATGATAAAGTATATTTACCTTGGATATAAAGCCAATATCTTATTTTATGAGAGAAGACTATAGAGACATTTCCTGTGGTTTCAGGAAGTCAGTCAGATATCTGTACCTCGTGCATGCCATTCCTCATCTATATGCTCGAGATATGTCCCAGGTCAGTTTAAAGAGAAGTACATAATCTGATATATAAGAATAAACAAAACCAGTAACCAAGACAACTCAAACAATAACATCCTTCAGTAAGGAAAACATAAAAAGAAAGGGAAAAACACACTAAATTCAATTTTTTCCTATAGTAAACAATAGAAAAATCTTAATAGTACGTAAAATATACTAGGTACAAAAGGTATTGTGAAAAAGTAAGTGATTTAACAGGAAAACTTTTATTCCTTTTCTGAGAAGCTCCTTCATCCAGTAGATGGTAATCACACAGATTCACAATAAGACAGAGGCAGAGTTAGAAACTTCAAAGAACTCAGCCTTACAAGGGGATGTCTGTTTCACACTTTCATCCTCAAGTCTCAAGATCTATGTAGACAAGGAGGCAGAAAAACTGTAAGCCCCAGAGGTGGGAGATGACTCCAAGGCAAAAGCATTTTCAGGACATGAGAGAGTTGACGCATGATAATCAAGAAACTATTTGCAAGTGATATTGTGGGAGAGGAAAAAATAGTTGAGTGACAATGAGTATATCAATTACACGCCTCATGCGCAGGAGTAGTGTGTGTGTGTGTGTGTGTGTGTGTGTGTGTGTGTGTGTCTGTCTATGTGTGTGTGATTTTTACATAGCTTTCTAATTAATGGAGAGAATATAAAGTTGTGTGAATGTGAGGTCTGTGAGGGGTTGAGAGGCAGGAAAGAATGGTATAAAAATGTATTTCATAAAAGCTTTTAAGATTTAAAATTAAGTAACAGAAAAAAAGGAGGTGAAAACAATAGTTCAGCAGGCACAAGGTACAAAGTCTTCCTGCTCTTGCAGAAGACATAGTTTCAGTTGTCGGCACACACATATGGTGGTTCCAAATCATGTGCAACTCCCACTCTCCTGACTCTGACACATACTCCGGCTACCATAGGCATTGTATTGACAAAATAAAATTCTAAAATAAAAATGAAGATATAAAAATATATATATATATGTATACCTATTTTTAGCACTTTTCAACTCATGAAGTAAACTTTAGCAGACTTAAAAATGTAAGACAGCTTCCTATGTGATAACAATGGGGAAATTGAACAGTTCATTTAAACATTGTTTTAAAATAAAAATACTCATTTAAATTTTGTAATATGTATGCATTCTGAGCTTTTTTGTATAAAACTAGTAATTGATTGCAAAACACATTGGGAGATGTGTGTGAGAAAGGGAAGTGCTAATGGAGGACAGAAGGCATTGAATACCAAAATGCTTGGGAGAGGTATTGTGAGCCATCTCACTTGGGTGCTTGGAATCAAAGGCATGTCCACTGGAACAGCAGCAAATACTCTGTTCCCTTAATCAATTTTTCAGCCCTTTGTAAACTATATACAATTGAGGTTTTAAAAAGATATTTTTTATCATGTAAGGTACATCAAAACATAGAAAGATCTCAAATATACAACCTATTTCCGCTCTGAATTCACTAAAAAATACAATGAAACAAACTCAAATTTATAGCCTTAAAGAATAATATCACAGTGTTTAAATGAGATATATACCTTAATTAAACAAAATATTCCAGGAGGGAAAAAATCTATTTCTCTGGGAAGAGAAAAAAAATTGCAAGTTGGATATAGGCTGATTAAAAAAAAAAAAAAAAGGTAAAATAAAAATCAAAGATGAATGGAAGATATTTCAACTACAGAAATAAAGTGTGGTGTTTGAAACTGAAGATTCCCTATAGGCTCACATATTTGTGTGCTGGTCACAAGTTTGTTGAAGTATTTGGTAAGGAGTAGGTGTGGCCTTGCTGGAGATGTGTCCCTCAGGGTGAGCTTTGAGATTTCATACTACTCACACTGTTCACAATGAGCTCTTTCTATATCCTGCATGTGGATCTAGATAGGAGCTCTTTGCTGCCGCAGAGGACAGATCTGCTACTACTTGTTGCATGTTGTCAGGCCATAATGGACTCTTAATTCTCTAAAATTATAATCACAATTAAATTATTTCTTTCAAAGTTTCTTTGGTCACGGTTTATATCACAGTATGAAGAGCATAGCTAAAACAAACAGAATCAGTGACTAACATGGTTCCTTAATCATTTGAAAACCGAATAACCAGTCATTTCCATACTAGGTACTTATACAAAGAAATCAAATAAATCAAATTAGTATCTCTTCATTTATGTTTATTGTTGTGCTATTTACAATAGCTAAAATATGGAAACAATCAAATGGGCCATTAAATTATGAATAAATGAAGGCAGACTGAAACAAATTTACAGTGGAATGCTATTCAACAGCAGGCACTATTAAAACCCTACCTATACTTTGCCTGATAGAGCTGAAGATGTTATTAAAAAAGTCAGCCAAAAACTTTTTCTTAGGCACAGATATGATGTAGAAACAATTTGCCATTATAGCAGGTCAGAAAAAGGTTCTGGATGTCATGTGTTTTGGCAAGGTTGAACAAGAAAAAATGGAGAGGAAAAAATGGAAATCACATCATTACCAGGTATAAACTATACTTAGAAGAAGTTGTGTACATAATAGTGAGTATTATGGCAATAAAGTTCTCTTTGTTCCCAAAGGCTTAAAGAAAGTAATTTTAATATGCTTACCGCAAAGAAATGATAAGTCACAAAGAAGTTTGATTCCCTTAATCATACATAAGTACACATTTAAGTATATTTAATAACTTTATTTCAAATTTAAGAACCAAATTTCAGTTATACTTTGGATCACAAAATTCTTGAAAAAATAATAGCAATAGTCACATTATGTGCCAAAGATAGGGATTTTTTAAAATATATATATTTGGAATGATTAGTAAGATCATTAAATATAATTCAAGTTATTAGGTAAAAAGAATCTCAAAATAACTAAACCTTTCTTTTGCTGAATTTAATTTGGGTTTTATCCATACATTAGTGACAACACCGCCTTATTGTAATATTCTGCTTATTCTTTCTGTCTTCTTAGTCATGCGATCCCAACTTAGCTTGATGCCCAGCACAAAGCAGTCTGCATTAGCCAAGTAATAAAAATAGGACATTAGTCATCTTAAGAGAGGTTTCATCATAGTTGGAATTTTTTTTAAAAAAATGTATTCTTATCAAAATCACCACTATGTTCTAAGCAATAAAAATTGATATATAATAACATCATTACTATTTTTCAAGTGTTTACATTTTATGAGGGCAGTCAAAATATCTGTCCTGATTTTTAAGACTATAACACAATAATGTCAACTCTAATTACAATGCTATGAAATGTGGTGTGACTCTTTTGGCTGAAAGCAGATGCCATGGAACAGCACTTCACATTTTACTCACTTCTTTAGCATCTTAGATTTCATGATCTCTATGAGTTTGAATGTTGTTTCTCTCTATCACTCTGATTAGAAGAAACTAGGTATTTCCACCATTACCATATAGTGCCCTGGATAAACAAATTTCTCAGCATTGATAAAAGAAAAACTAGACTGCCTGGTTTTTGTTGATTTGGTTTGGTTTGGTTTTAATTTGGGTGCTGTCCTGTGTTAGGGTAATGATTTTAGGCAATTTATCAAAACTTTTTCTTTTTGTATATAACAAAAGTTGTATTTTATCATGCTGAAGGGCATTAGAGGAAGGTCACTCTCCAAATTCCTACCCTGTGATCTAAGTCTATCTCCCCAAGGCTGCTCACCTCTGTGATGAATCTTAGCTTAATGTCAGGTCCAGTCACTCACAGAAGACTCTAATCTAGACGGTCAGCATCCTGGAAGAGACTCCATTAAGCTTCATTGACTGCAACACTTTTCTTTCTCATGGGCTGGTTTCACACCTTGTTGGCTCTCCTTGGCAGAATCCCATGTTGGGTTCTCTGAGAAACTCCTGGCTTCAACTTCACAGCTCTATGTAGTGGCCTCTCTCGGCCTCCATTAACGGACACCCCAGACTCATGTCTGGTCTCATTGGCTTGTTTTGGAAATAGAGATAAATAACAGAATCTGTTTCTTCTATCCTTAATGCTAAAGCCAGAATCATGTGTCCAAAACTTCCAAGTTCTACTGATTACTGAGGCTAGAACATACCCCTGTTCATTCAGTTACATCTTTACCAGACTTCTGTCTTGCACTGCCTAATAAGCTTGACTGTCCTGTAAGTTGCTCTGCATAACAGAGTAGCTTCAAACTCAGAGATCTACCTGTGTCTGTCCTCCCAGACCTGGAACTAAAGGTGTGTCCCAGCACATCTGGCTCTGATGTTGTCTTTAGTTCCTTTTCACAAATTGGAATCTTTGCTGACAGGATCTCACCGTAAATTAACCACTGCTTTTATTCCATTTTTTAATCTCTGTATCTCCTTAAACACACAACTAGTTCTATTCTACTTCATGGTTTTTTTCTCTTCAGTTCCTGTACCAGGAACATACTCTGATTTTATTGCAAGAGGCTCCACAAACAGCACATGCCATTTGAGAGTCATCTATCTTTGGTGGGTTTAATTTTTACTCTGAAGGTTCCACAGAGCTGGTTTCTGACTCAGTGAGCTCCCAATAGCTCCAGTCCACTAACTCAACCTTAACACTGAGATGAAATGCTTGGACCAGCGACAACTGGATATGTCAGACTGAACTGACACACTGTGGGACTTATTGCTCTCCTTGGGAAATGAATGGGGGCATCAGGTAGGAGGAGGATGAGGAAGAACTCGAGGGGAATGGAATCATTAAGGGAGGGGAAGCAAGGATAGATATGACAGGACCTTTCATTGATTTTTATTTTTCATTGCTTTTTGAAAATCAATATCAAACTTTATACATAAAAGCAAAACATTTAGAATAGCTAAAAAACCCACAAACAATAATAAAACTTCTCTTTTCTCTGAAATACATGAAATATAAAAAATAAAATCTGATTCTCCTTAAGTCAGGTTAAGCTCAGGAACAGATGAAGAAAGCACAATATGTCACAGCTAATGACAGAAAATACACTATGGCCAAGACAAATTTCTGCTAAATAACCCTTCTACAGACAAACCAGAAGTTTTTTTTTGTGTGTGTGTGTTTGTTTAGTGTGTGTGTGTATGTGTGTGTGTGTGTGTGTATTAAAACATTTCATTCACCAGTCATCTTTAATTGAAATTTTTTTGCTTAAAGTCCACTAATGAGTGAGCACATCCCCTGATTACCCTTCTGGGTTTGTGAGATCTCACACAGGAGGATATTTTCCCAATTCATCCATTTGCCTGCAAATTTTAGGATATCATTTTTTCTTACTGCTGAGTAGTACTCCATTGTGTAGATGTACCACAGTTTGTTAATCCATTTCTCAGTTGAGGGGCATACAGGTTGTTTCAAGGTTCTTGCTATTACAAATGATGTGGCGATGAACATACTTGAGGTAATGCTTTTGGAGTATGAATGTGCGTCTTTAGGATATAGGCCCAATAGTGTTATTGCTGTATCCTTGAGGAGACTGATCCCCAGTTTTCTAAGAAACCACCATACAGCATTTCAGAGTGGCTGAATGAGTTTACACCTCACCAACAATGGAGGAGTGTTCCCTTTCCTCTGCATCCTCTGCAGCACAGGCTGCCATCTGTATTTTTAATGTTAGCCATTCTGACACATGTAAGGTGGTATCTCAAAGCTGTTTTGATTTGCATTTCTCGGATGGCTAAAGATGTTGAGCATATTTTCATGTGCCTTTCCACCACTTGTAATTCTTCTGCTGAGAATTTCCGTTTTAGTTCTGAACCCCATTTTTTAATTGAGTTATTAAGAGTTTTGGACTCTAGTTTCTTGAGTTCTCTATACATTTTATAGATCAATCCTCTGTCACTTGTAGGGTTGGTCAAAATCTTTTTCCATTCCACAGGCTGCTGTTTTGTCTTATGGACTGTGTCTTTACCTTTATAGAAACTTCTCAGTTTCAGGAAGTCCCATTTATAGATTATTGTTCTTAGTGTCTATGCTACTGATATTATATTTAGAAGGTGGTCACCTGTGCCAATGCATTCAAGGGTATTTCTCACTTTCTTTTCTATCAAGTTTAATGTGGCTGGGTTTATGTTGAGGTCTTTGATCCACTTGGATTTGAGCTTTGTGTAGGCTTGGATTTGTTTGCATTTATGTACATACTGCCATCTAGTCATACCAACACAATTTGTTAAAGATTCTATTTTCCATTAAATATTTTTGACATCTTTGCCAAAAATCAGGTGTTCATAAGTGTGTGGGTGAATGTCTGGGTCTTCAATTTGATTCCAATTATTCACAAATCTGTTGTTATGCTAGGACCAGCCTATATATATTACTGTACCTCTATAGTATAAATTGAAGTCGAGGATGGTGATGCCTCCTGAGGTCCTTTTGATCAGCAAAATTGTTTTGGCAATCCTGGTTTGCCTGTTATTCCAAATGAAATTTAGTATTGTTCTTTCAAGGTATGTAAAAAGTGTGTTGAGATTTTGATGGGAGTTGCATTGAATATCTAGATTGCTTTTGGTAAGATTGCCATTTTTACTGTGTTGATCCTATCTATTCAGGAACATGAGTGATCTTTCCATTTTCTGATATCCTCTTCAATTTCTTTCTTCAGTAATTTTAAGTTTTTGTCAAACTGATCTGTTACTTCTTTGGTTATAGTTACACCGAGGTATTTAATGCTATTTGCAGCTATTATAAAGGGTGATGTTTCCTGTATTTCTTTTTTTGTCTCTTTGTCTTTAATGTAAAGGAAGGCTTCAGATTATTTTAAATTGATCTTGCATCCTGCTACATTGATAAAGGTGTTTATCGGCTGTAGAAATTCCCTGGTATAATTTTGTGGATCACTTATGTATACAATCATGTCATCTGCAAATAGATATAGTTTCATTTCTTCTATTCCAATTTGTATCCCCTTAATCTCCTTTTGTTCTATAAGCAGAGTGCAGACAGCCTGATCTAGTTCCTGACTTTAGTTGGATTGTATTAAGTTTCTCTCCATTTAGTTTGATTTTGGCTGTTTGCTCCTTGTAATTTGCCTTTATTATACTTAGGTATTTTTCCTCTATTTCTGATCTCTTCAGGTTTTATTGTAATAGAGCGTTGGACTTTGTCAAAGGCTATATCAGCATCTAAGAAGATGATCATGTTTTTTTATTTTCCTTCAATTTGTTTATATGATGGATGACACCTAGTTTTTTGTATGTTGAACCATCTCTGCATTTCTGGGATGAAACCTACTTGACTGTGGTAGATGACATTTTTTTTATATGTTGATGTAATCTATTTGCCAGAATTCTATTGCATATTTTTGCATCAATATTCATGGGGTAATTTGATCTGCAGTTCTCTTTTTTAGTTGCATCTTTGAGTAGTTGGATTTCATAGTGATTGTGGCCTCATAAAAAGAGTTTGGCTTTGTTCCTTTAGTTTCCGCTGTATGGAAGAGTTTGTTGAGCATTGGTATTCGTTTTCTTTGAATATCTGCTAGAATTCTACAGTAAAATCATCTCTTCCTGTGCTGTTTTTTTTATTGGGAGACTTTTAATAACAGCTCCAATTTCCTTTGGTGTTTTAGGTCTGTTTATGTTTTTAATATGTTCTTCATTTAATTTTGGTATTTGTACTTTTCCAGAAAGCTGTCCATTTCTTTTAGGGTTTTGAATATAATACAGTATAGATTTTCAAAGTATAACCTGATGATTCTCTGAATTTCCTGGGGGTCTGTCATTTTATTTCCCATTTCATTTCTGATTCTGTTAATTTGAATTCTCTGTCTCTCTGTCTCTGTCTCTGTCTCTGTATCTCCGCCCTCTCTCTCTCTCTCTCTCTCTCTCTCTCTCTCTCTCTCTCTCTCTCTCTCTCGGTTAGCTTGGATAAGTGTCTGTCTATCTTGTCAACTTTCTCAAAGGACAAACTTTTTGATTCATTAATTCTTTATATTGTTTTCTTTGTTTCTATGTACTGATTTCAGCCCTAAGTTTGATTATTTTCTGCCTTCTTCTCCTACTAGGTCAGTTTGCTTCTAATTGTTCTAAAGCATTTAGCTGAGTTGTTAGGTGTCTTGTGTAAGATTTCTCTAGGTTTTTCATATAGACATCTAGTGCTATGAATTTTCCTCTAAACACTGTTTTCATTGTATCCCATAAATTTGGGTATGTTGTGGATTGATTTTTATTAAATTCTAGAAAGTTTCAGTTTTTTTCTTAACTTCTCTGACAAAAGGTGGTTCAATATAGAGATGTTCAGTTTCCATGAGTTTGTAAGCTTTTTGTGATTTTTGTTGTTGACAAATTCTAACTTTAGGCCATGGTGATCTGTTAAGACACAAAGGGTTATATGTTGTAGGAAGTTTCCCAGCCCGTTTGGGGCCGGATTTTTGTGAACTGGGCCATGGCGGAGGTTTGGAACCTGGTCTGCGCAGTGGCTTTTGTCCCCCAAAGAAATGGATCAGACACTTATATTACTTCATACTGTTTGGCCCATGTCTCAAGCACATTACTTGCTAGCTCTTTCATCTTAATTCAACCCATTTCCATTAATCTACCCACCACGTGGCTCTCAGCCCATGGCTCACCTGGATTCCTACATGCTTCTTTTTCAGGGGACGGATGGAGACTGACTAACTCCATTCTTCCTACCTGCCTGCCCTCTGATTCTCCACCCACTACTACGGTGCTCTACATAGGCCAAACCAGTTACTTTATTTACATCATACAGAGAACATTTCCATCACATTTCGTCTTTTCTGTCTAATTAAAAAGGAAGGTTTCAATTTCCATATAGCAAAATTACATATAACAGAACAGCTATCAATCAAAACTTGCAGTTACAATATCAATATCTAGTCTATTTGTAATTAACAAACTTAAAGGAAATATTCTATTATCTACCTTATCCTTGTGAGTCTAAAGTTTCATATCTAATATACCTTTTAAACTAAAAAGAAGTATACCTATAATTATTAAACCTTCAATCACATCAAAGACCACAGAAGGATATATTATTATATAAATAAACAAGAAGTGCAAGCAACTTCCAAAGTCTAGAAAATGACAGAGGTGGCACCTATCTGCCTGGACAGTCACCCAAAGTTCCTTTGCAATGCTGGGGCATCCATCTTCAGCCTATATGGCTCAAGGTCTCTGGCATACCTTGCAGTGATGCAGGAAATCTGACATAGTCCATCAGTCGATTCTCCTTGTGTCCAGAAGGATGCCTGGCAATTTGTTCTGCAAAGCAGGAACCTGAAGGATCACCTCTTGGAATGTTCTGCCAAAGTTCAGAGGTCACTTTCCTATGGAACCTGCATGTCCAGTTTATACAGTATACTATCAAGCAGTCAATACCAGAACAGTTTTTTGTCCAGTGGCTAACTGTTGCTACAAAATAAATTCCACATGAAGTTTCTTCAATGCCCATCATTTTCCTGAAATATATTGGTGCTGCCAGGAGCAGACCTTTCTCACTGTCCAGTAAAGTCTAAGTTCTTAAAATGTTTTAAATGCCATATTCTACATGTCTTTGAAGTGTTTGAAGACTACCTATCTAATTGAAATATATCTTTGTATACCTACAAAACCCTAACTAACATGACTATAAGTTTGGTTATCATAGATGACTATTAATCTGTATTTCTCAATTACACATTACAATTTTAAATGAGTTACATCAGCATCATATCTTAATCAACAGTACAAAAATACATACAGAATAACAAAATTGACCTTAAGTTTATATCAATAAACCAAAATCCACTTATCTTTTCTAATCATTCCTATATCATAATCTTCTCCCCCTGCCTTTTTTTTTAAAGATTGACTATGACTATCAACCATTTATAATGAAAACAAACATTAATAAGCAATATTTTTGGGAAATCGGATGTACCTTTCTTTCTTTTATTACTTCCTGCTGTCAAAGGATGATGACGATCTCATGGGGTTTTGAAGCTGGATCATCTCAACCGGCCATCTTGGAAGCTGATTCTCCCATCATAGAATTTCAGATGACCTTGGCAAATGGAACCACATTGGCCTAGAACCAATCCACAGGTTTTGATCTTCTGTGGAGACAAAAGCAGAAACTCTTTTCCCAAGTAACACATTCTTATAAACAGATTTCAAAGTCAAGATATCTTTAAAGTATATGTATTTGTTTAACTTAGCAGCCTTAGCAATCATTTGTCTTTCTGCAGTTAGCTCATTAAAAGTTAAAAAAATCAAAAGAACACACAACAAACATGATCCAGACTCTTTGTTTATCTGCCATCTTTACGTGACCTTTATCTTTATTCCTATTTCTCCTTGTTCAAGGGATTTCTTCATTGTTCTTTTCTCTCTCTCTGAAGCCTATGTGTATTTTACATACATTGTACCCCATTTAGAGTTTTTGTGAGTCTAAATCTATCTTTTTTTATTTTAGAAGCACTTGGTTTATTGCATGGAAGCAATTGAAAGTGGACTCCAGTGGAAAGTGCACCCTGGCATGGTTCAGTGGCCAGTGACCTAACCCTAACCCTAAATCTCTCTTATTGAGACTCCTTAATCATTTTCTAACCCAAAGAGCTTTTAAAATGTTGGTATCACTTTAATTGCTAACTCTGCCCCTTTTGGCAATGTTTCAGTATGGCGGAGGACCCCTCTATATCTCTGCTGCTGCTGGAAAGCAGAGCAGACTCAGGAAATGCTGCTACCAGAAAAAAACATTTTTAACTGTTTCCTTTCTGTTCAATATAAGCAAAAACCTTAAATCAATCTCACTTATGCCAAGAATTTCATGAAATGTATGAGTTTAACCTCTGTGCTGTGGACGCATCATTTTTAAATTCCTGCCTGAACACCGCGCTGTTTCTGTACCATAAATCAAATCAAATATGCAATTCAGAAAGTTGCTTTTGGCTCTGTTTCAGTGATCTAGAACACTCTTTAAGCTTTTTAAACTTTCTCAGGCTTTATGTGGGTGTTCAGCCCACCCAGGGACACCATATGTTGTAGGAAGTTTCCCAGCCCGTTTGGGGCCAGAGGTTTGTGACCTGGTCCATGCAGCGGCTTTTGTTCCCCAAAGAAATGAATCAGACGCTTATATTACTTCATACTGTTTGGCCCATGTCTCAAGCACATTACTTGCTAGCTCTTTTATCTTAATTTAACCCATTTCCATTAATCTACCCACCACGTGGCTCGCAGTTCGTGGCTCACCTCTATTCCTACATGCTTCTTTTTCAGATGGAGACTAACTAACTTCACCCTTTTTTCTACCTGCCAGCCCTCTGATTCTCCACCCACTTCTATGGTGCTCTACATAGGCCAAACCAGTTACTTTATTTACATCATACAGAGAACATTTCCACCACAGTTATACCCAAGTTTTTGTATGTATTGATATATGCCTTAACATCAAGTATGTGGTCAATTTTAGAGAAAGTTCCATGGGGTGCTGAGAAATATGTATATTCTTTTGTGTTCTCATAGAAACTTTTGTAAATATTTATTAAGTCCATTTGCATCATAACATCTGTTAGACTCCTTTTTTTTTGTTTTTTCTTTGTCTGGTTGAACTATCCAAGGGTGAAAGTGGGTATTGATGTCTTACACTATTAGAATGTGACATGTGATGTGGGGTTTAAGCCTTAGTAGTGTTTCTTTTACATATTAAGGTGTCCTTATATTATAGGCATAAATATTCAGGATAGAAATCTGATCTTGATTGATTTTTCCTGAGACCAATAAGTAATGGTCATCCTCATCTCTTTTGATTGATTTTAATTTGAAGTTTACTTTGTTGGATATTAGGATAGTAACACCAGCTTGTTTATTGGGACCATTTGATTGGTAATTTTTTCCAACCCTTTCCTTATATGCAGTGTTTCTTATATGCAGTAGAAGGATGGCTTTTGTTTTTTTATCCATAGTATTAGAATATGTCTTTTTATAGGTAAATTGAGTCTATTGATATTAAGGAATATTAATGACCACTGATTGTCATTTCCTGTTATTTATGGTGGTAGCTTGTGTGTATTTCCTTTCTTTCAGCTTTTCTTCTGTGAATTTATTGATTGTTTGTGGTTTCATGGGTGTATCTGGGTTCCTTAGGTTGGAGTTTTCCCTCTAGTGCTTTCTGTAGAGGTGAATTTTGGATAGGTTTGTTTCAATCTGTCTTTGTTGTGGAATATCTTGCTTACTCCGCCTATGGTGACTGATAGCTTTGCTGAGTATAATATTCTGGGTTGGCAGCCATGTGCTTTTAGTGTCTGCATAACTTCTGACCAGGATCTTCTTACTTTCATTGTTTCCACTGAATAGTCTGGCATTATTTTGATGGATCTGTCTTTATAGGTAAGTTAACCCTTTCCTTTTTCAGCTCTTAATATTTTTCTTTGTTCTGTATGTTTTGTTGCTTAATTATTATGTGACCAGCAGACTTTATTGGGGAGTCTAATCTATTTGGTGTTCTATAAGCTTCTTATATCTTTATTGGCATTTCCTTGTTTAGGTTGGGAAAGTGTTCTTCTATGATTTTATTAAATATATTATGTGTGACTTTGAGCTGGTATTCTTCTCTTTCTTATATTCCTATTATTCTCAGGGTTGGTCTTTTTTTGGTGTCCCAAATTTCCTGACTGTTTTGTTTTATGGCTTTTTTTGTTTCGGTATTTTTTTCGAGTGATTTATCTATTTCCACTAATGAGCCTTCCCCTTCAGAGATTCTCTCTTCCATGTCTTGGATTCTGTTAGTTATGCTTGTATCTATAGTTCCAGATTATTTCTTCAGATTTTCCATTTCATCCTTTGCCTTTTTTTGTGCCTTCTTTATTGTTTCTATTTCAATTTTTAGTTCCTGGAATGATTCTTTTATTTGTTGGTTTCTCTGTCTTACTTTTCTTTCAAGGATTTGTTCATCTCTTCCAATTTTTTATTTGTTTTTTCTCCTATTTCATTAAGGGACTTTTTTCATATCCTTATTTAAGGCTTCTATAATCTTCATAAAGGTGTTTATATTGTTTCCTTCTGTTTTCTCTTCATTTCTCTGTTCAGTTCTTGATGTTATAGAATCATCTGTTGGTGCCTTATTATTTTTCATATTGACATATGTATTCTTGCACTATTGTCTGCCCCCTGCTTCCTTGATTCACTTTTAGTCAGGTCTTAGTTGGATCTTCATCACTTGTGGCTACAGGGTTGAGTGTCTCCTGTCTCCTTTGGACCTGGAGCCAGCATGATTTCTTACTCAAGTCAGGCCATGGGATCCTCATTGTCTGAAGATGTCTGACTTCCATTCTGCCCTGGACACCACAGGGTCACACTGTTCAGAGAGATGTCTATCTCTGTGTGATGAGGCAGCCTACCTTGTAGACAAGTTCTGGCTCTCTGTGATGTGACCCCTGGGATTGCTGGGGAAGAATTCTGTAGCCGTGGTCCAGGGCAGGCCTTGTGAGTTCAAATCCAGTGCTATGTCTCTGGCCTCTGAGATGAGGTCCCTGAGAAGCCCAGGGCCTAGAACTTGCTCAGCTCCCACTGTGCTCTGGACCTGATATCATGATTGGCTGAAGCCATCTGACTCAAAACTTTTCCAAACATAATTTTGTTTCCTGTAAAAATATGAAAAATGCTCCTGCAATTAGTGGTGTATAATAGATGTATAATATCTAAAAACATAGGTAAAATAAAATGACTAATGCTAAACTGTCTTTCAAACTCTTCAAAAGTTTTTTTTTCATACAGCAATATATCTATTTTTTGAATGGAAATAAGAAATAGTTTTTTTTTCTAGAACTAACATAATTCACTACAACTCTGAAACACAAATTTAGGGTTATTCTATTTGATGTTTCAATTTAAGAAAAATTTGATGAAGTGTTTTACACTTTTAATACATATTTTATTTTTGGTTTTTAAGTTTGCATGGCGGTATATACCTAGTATATTACAATACACAGAGAAGCAAAAGGAGAGTGCTTGGTCTTCAGACCTGAAATTAGATCTGGCTATAGATTCTTCAAACTGGACTACAAACCTCTGTAAAAGCTGTGGTCCTTATTAACAAATGATTTATCTCCACAGCCATCAAGGTATTGATTTGTATTTTATTTAATAAGTGACTTTTATAATGTTACATCATTTTATTTGTGATGCTGATAAAAATTTTCAATGTGTGAAAAGAAAATGATATGTTTATGTATGAAATTTTGGGATAGTGTTAAATTGATCTTTTGGGCTATATTTTTCATTTGAATATCTAGAGGTCAAAAAATATTATACTAAAAGCTGAATTTTTAATTAAAATGTATTTTTTTGTTCTGTAATTCATGTACTTAAAATGCTTCATTGTGCAAGACATTAGTAGCATGGACTCTGTGCAGGGTGAGACACATTTGTAATTCTAGCAGTTGAGTAAAAGCTGAAGAATGTAGAATTGAAAGTCTTCCTGAACAGCAGTTTACAGTTTCCTTTATTGTGGGCTATATGAAATCCTCTAGTCCTTACTGGGTTATTTTCATTATCTAAATCAGAGATAATTGCAGAAGTAAAGGAAAGTTGTTATGATCTAAACACTGGGGAAGACTTCTGTGAAATAGTACCTTCTAGACATGAGAGGGCTTTGCTCATGTAAACTCATAGCAACTATGTTTGAGAACTATGCTTGTTGAAGGTTAGTCTGGTTTAAAAAAAAAAATAAATTCAGCACGAATGAGGGAGGAGCTCACTAGCCCATGGACAAGCCGAAGCTGCTGGAAGTTTCAGGAAAGAGACTTGATATCCTTCAGGATGTGGTCTTTTTAGATTTTTCTTGTTCTAGGAGATGACAGCACTAATTGGCCTCAGTGAATTACCAAAGATGACATGAAGTTAGGAAGAAAATGTACACATTATCTGACAAGGGCTTGTGGGGGTGAGTATGGACAACTAAAATGTATTTACATATATATAAATATTTCTAAATAAATAAATTAAAAGATAAATTTAAAAAGAAGACAATTAAAACTAAAAAAAATTGAGTTATAACTGTAGTGCTGAAAAACACACAATTTTAGGATTACTAAACTATAATCTTGAGATATCAGTAAGTTTGCTAGATAAGTTATTGAAGGAAATTTCAGCTTTTGATTACTAGAATTATTGTCTGGAATAATAAATTAAAACTTAAAAAAATCTAGTTTGGAAAAGATTAGTCTTATTGTTTTCAGCCTGGTATAGCATATAAAGGTAGCAACTGTGGAATAAAAGTGCTCCAAGAAGAAGTATTTGGAGTTCACAATGCTCTTCACAATTGTATTTTTTAGACCACACCTTTTAATAACTCTAGCATCACCCAAAAGCACCCTGATAGGAACAAATTCTTTGATATTAATGTCTTTTAGAGAAAGTTTTCCAGTACATAATAAAACCCAACTTGTTTTTTCTCCCAATTTTGTCAGTTTTCATAAAATAGCACCTTTTGTTTTTTAAATGTTCCTGTGCTCCTTAAAAAGATACCCAGCAGAAAGTCAAAATTCTCTACTTCTGACAATAAGCATGGTTGCTATGGAAATAATTATGACTTTTGGTGTAAAGAGGACAAAAAAGCTTGGGAATTTGAAATGTGAAGAAATAAATACACTATTATCATGCAAAACTGCTTGGTACAGAGACATTTAAAGTAGAGCATGAATTAATCAGGATTGTTTCTACACAGAACACCTTCCAAAATCTTAAAAGTTCTGGCAGCTTCAAAACTTTAATGAAGTGCAGGAAGCTACTAGAATCCAGAGGATAAATATTCCATACATTCTCATGGGAAATACACACACAGAAACTAGACATTTTTCCTTTTCTTTCTTGCTTTTTAGGTGCTAGGTCTTCATATATACAACATGGCAATTTTGCACAGAGCTTAAGTCTGAACATTCTAAATATTGAATTAATTAATATTTTAATAAAAAGCTGATATCAAGATTATCTGATACTATAAATATATGGTAGGAATAATGATCTTAATTTTATATAGCAATATTTTTATGCTTTGCTACTTTATTGTTAACAGGAATTTTTTCATAAATACAAGATAAAATGTTAATGTATAATTTTATCTTTTCAAATAGCATTACTCACATGTAATATTTTAAATTAAATATTTTCTGATTCCAAAATGTGACCACTTTTAAATATAATGTAAAAGTTATGTATGTATTGAGGGATTACTCAAAGGTGTGTTATAGAACATTATTATTCAGGATTTACTTAATAGAAAATTTGATTTAGCCAAATATTATGCTTTCACCCATGTTGCTAAAACTTGCTTAACACAATCTTAAATGAGTATATAGTGTTGGTATAATTACATTTTAATAATAGTCAATCAAATTAAATAATATACACCAGGATTTACAAATTAGAAATTAAATATTAAATTCATATATATAATTTCTATAGATATAAAACACTAAATATATTTTCTTTAGAAATTTGTAAAATTCTATGCTTAATGCTTATGGAAATGCTATTAAAATTCCTGAAGCATTTTTTGATAGGCTAAATTTCTAAATTCACTACATTGAAAAGCACATGTACTTTTTAAATGTTAATAAGATTTGAAAGGTTGGTGTCCAGAAGAATTTGAACAGATAATGTCATTTTTTTGTCTGTGGTAAAGAATTTTAATACCTTTAAATGGAATTAATTTATTAAGAAATTTTTGGAGACAGATCACCAAGTATAAGAAATTTTGTTTTATCACAAAGTTAATGAATAGATTCAGAAAAGCTCCTATAAGTGAAGGGCTCTTTAAAGGACTCCAAGACTTTTATAAATCATTATTTGGATTGCTGAGAGTTCTGTGAAATGAATAAGAAATGAATCTGGTAGAATCTCATATCACGATTCCATCAATATACCAGGCATTTTCTCATTTTCCTTTATATCAAACATAGTTTTTCAGTCATTAAAGAAGAATGTATAAGAATCTACACAATGAAGTACTACTCAGCAGTAAGAAAAAAATGATATCCTAAAATTTGCAGGCAAATGGATGGATCTGAAGAATATCCTCCTGAGTGAGGTATCACAAACCCAGAATAATAAGAAGGGGATGTACTAACTCATTAGTGAACTCTAAACAAAAAAGCATAAAGAAAAGCATGACCAAACTGCAATCCACAACCACTGAACAGCATTGGATTTAAAACACCTTGGAATGGCACCTTGGATCCCATTCCTCCAGAGGAACACCTGACCCAGTCTTGATGTTGGGGTGAGGGAAATGGTTCTGCCATGAATGGATGCTGAACTAAGCTGCCTTTGGACCTTTGGACCTCCTGTCCTTGCTGGGGAGGAGATTAAAGAGATATGGAAAAGAGAGTGTGACTGGAAGGGATGGGAGGGGAAAGGGAGCTTGAACAAGGATATACACGGATACAAAAAAATGACTTCATTCATAATAAAAAATAAAATGTAAATAGAATAGACATAAGTGCTCTTTATGGAAGAATAATACCTCTAAGGTTTTACAAGTTGAAACTCATAAACACTAGTAGATTTGTGTATCTCTCATTAGTCAGAGAAATAGCACTAAGACATGGTACTAGAGAGATGACTAAGTAGTTCAGAACATTTGCTGATCCTGCAATAAACAAAGGAATGGCTTTGGATTTCATTACTCATGGTTGGCACGTAACAACCACCTGGAACTCCAGATCTCGGGGATATGACATTGTCTTCTGGCCTCCAAGAGCATTTCCGTTATGTGCAAATAAGCAAACATGCACCTATATATGGATACACATAGTAAAAAGTAAATATTTTTTAAAAAATGTCTCTTTAAAAAATAGCACAGCAAAGGCAGGTATTAAGTGAATCAATCTGGCTTCTGGCTTGTGTTGCACTTAAATGTATGAGCAGCATTCTTGTATGGCTCTGTGTGTATGGTCTAACTTGTCTTTACTGATATTTAAAATTCATCCATCCACCTTACACCTGTTAAAATGGCTAAGATGAAACACAAAGATGACAGCCTATGCTGGAGAAGTTCTGGAGCAAGAGGAACACTACTCCATTGTTGGTGGGAATGTAAACACTGGAATATAGTATGGTGGTTTCTCAGAAAACTGGAATTCTATCTCCCCAGGGATCCAGCAATACCACTTTTAGGCATATACCCTAAAGATGCACACTCGCACCGCCAAAAGCCTAAGCTCAACTATGTTCATAGCAGCATTATTCATAATAGCAAGAGCCTGGAAACAACCTAGATGCCCCTCAACTGAAGAATGAATTAACAAACTGTGGTACATCTACACAATGGAGTACTACTCATCAGTAAGAAAAAAAAAAAAAAGATATCCTAAATTTTGCAGGCAAATAGATGTATTCGAAGGATATCCTCCTGAACGAAGTATCACAAATCCAGAAAGATAAGCAGAGGATGTGCTCACTCACTAGTGCATTAAAAAAAAAAAAAGAAATGTCATTATAGATAAGAGCTCAAGGCTGGAAAGCAGTTAAATGACACAGTGCTTCATTTCTGTATTGATGAACTATGGCAGGGGTATGGGTGAGGAAAGATTTGGTATTTTTAAGGGGCTGGCCACAGGGAGTTTAATTATGCTCCAATAAGTAAAAGAGCAACATGAACGGGCATTTTTGTAAATGGGGAGATCCTAAGAGTGGGTATGAAACTGAGAGGACTGATAACTGTGTTTGATCAGGTGCATGATGTTAAATCACCAAATAATAAATAAAAATATTATGCAAAAATTCCTCTATCCATAACAGTGAATTTAAATACCTCAGATTGTAAATGGACATGACTAGGTGCAAAAATACTTCTCCAGTATTTCCTAAATTGCAATGTACATTGGTACAGTGTTTTCTAAAAGCAGTGGTTGGTGTCAAAGCAGAGGGAAGAAGAAAATGAAGATCAGATGGACATAAAGCAGTTGTTTCATAAAAAAATTAATAATATTCACTCTTTTCATTTCTCCTTTCCTCTCTCTCTCCCCCTTCCTCCTGTGTGTGTGTGTGAGAGAGAATTTTATAAGTAAACCAGGGCAGAAAACACACTTTTGTAATGGCAGCAATTACTAACCTGAGGCAGGATAATAAAAGGTTCAAGACCAACCTACATAATATAACATGGTTCTGAGTAAACTTTCTGATAAGGCAGGAGTCTATTTTATAATCTACCAAAGCAATATAGACCAATATATAAGGTAAACATTATTATGAAATACTATTATTTGCTAATTTGATTACCCTCTCATTGAAAATAAATTTATATATTTTCTGTCAAGATGTTAGTAGACACCAATTTTAGTCATTCAAATTGTTTCCAGTCCTGTTTCCAGTATCTCCAACACAGCAATAATTTTATTTTGTATTATTTTTAAGATATATGTAATTTTAATTATGTATGTGCTTGTGCAGGAAGTGTGTGTGCATTTGAGTTTGTGCACCAGTTGAGGCTAAAAAAATGATATTTTCTCTTTGTGGAGATGGAGTTACAGGCAGTTGTGAGATACCTGCCTTGTTTGCTGGGAGCTCATTCTTGTCCTTTTTAATCATTGGACCATCTTTTCAGCCAGTATGCATCATTTTTATGTGTATATGTTTCAAGCTAATATTAGGAGCTCAGAAAATATAAAAGAAAAAATCTGAACTTCTTAACACTTTTCAATATTTTGTTTCAGTTAATGATATAGAGCTCAACCTATATTTCTTAAAATGAGAAGTGATCCTCTGTTATTACCAATTCAGCAACATCAAAAAGAAGACAGTGACATTATTAGTCAGCAATTTTACCAGTTACAATGACAACAATATTAGCAAACCTGATTGATAATAGAAACTGTATACATATTGAGTTTCTCAATGACTGAATGCATAGATGTATGCAAATGTTTATTAAATGACAGCAGACCAGGTTCATTTATCAGTGAAGTATACATGGGTATACACACCTCATATATTTTTCTTACACCAAGTCTTCCACCACACTGCCACAACTAGAGAGCAGCTGGTTTCTGTGGAATGAATTTAACAATCGTCAATTTGTCTTGTTAATACATCCATTGACTGTACAGTAGGACTCGAAATGGATGTCCCCAGCTGAGACTCCTAGAAATATTGAAGAAAGTGCCTGAACTAGCCTTCCCCTGTTGCCAGACTGGTGACTAACCTAATTATCATCATAGAACTTATATCCAATGACCGGTGGAAGCAGATGCAGACTCTCATAGCCATGCACTTGGCTGAGCTGCTGTCTTTCAGTTGAAGAGAGGAAGGAGGGATTAGAGGAGCACAGGAGGGGGTTAAGAACATGATGGAGAGAAGCTCAGAGACAGCTGACCCTAACTAGTAGAAATTAAGGTACTTCAGCCTTGCATGCATGGCCCTCAACTAGGTCCTCTGAATGAGGCTGACAGTTGCACAGACTGGTCTGTTTGTTGGACCCCTGGTAATGAGACCAGGGCTTATTCTGGTTACATGAACTGGCATTTAGAGTCCACTCCATATGTTGGAATACCTTATGCAGCCTTAATACAGAGAGGAGGTATTTATCCCTTCCTCAACTTGGTATGCTAGCCTGTGTAGACTATTCAAGGGAATACTTACCCTCTTTGAGGGGTTAATGGAGGGTAGCAGGGAGGTGGTTAGAGCATGAGAAGTGTTTGGAAGGGGAACAGTGGTTGGTATGTAAGAGGAAAAATTTTTTAAACAAATAAAGATAAAAAATAAGACTTCAAAATTAAATTAAAAACCAAAAAAAAAAAAATCCAATTTATTTTGATAGCCATTATTGCCAGTGGGCTATAGCATTTTTGTTGGCTTTTTGCTCTGGGTTGAATCTATGATGAATGCTTCAGAAATGGAATACTTTGTTCAGCTGTTATATACATTCAGGAAGACATAAAACAACGAGCCAATATTCAAGATTATCTAAGCCTTAAATGGAGCTTAGTAGTTATTTTAGGCTCCAAAGTCTATAGAATTCCTTGGTTTTCCTTGGTTTCTTATGAAGTTGCATGAATAAATTGAAATCACATGTTTTATTAATATGGATACTTAAACATGGGGATAGGAAAGTTCTTTGTAAAGCTAAATAGATAATGTTTTCAAGCATGTATAACTCTTCAATCTGATTCCTTTTTCCCCTTAGTTGAGTTCAGGGCACATCAGAAGAAGCAGAAGTATATTTTCTAGATAGATTATTTCTTATTTATTCTGATCTGGATGCAAGAAAGATACATCTGTCATTAAGTAGATGTTCAACTATACAGAGTCCTTTTCCATTCAAGCTCTCCTTTGTAGAATGATATGAAAATACTGTAGACTTCCAATGTGTTATTGTTGAAACTGAAAAGTAGCTTAAATTTCCCATGGTCAATTTAAAATGATTCTAACTTTCAGTAAAAATTATGGATTTTCATGATTTTATGAAATAGACAAGTGAAAGTCAGACAGTAATTACCCATTAGAGAGAAAACTCTCTATTCTTATTATATTATTAAAAAATAATGGTATCTTGAGAGTACTTTAGATTCTGGGACAGCTATGCCCTTTGAATGAACTAATCTCAAGAAAGATAAAAGAAAAAGAATAACATTTGACTTCCTTGACTTTTCTGCTAATGAACACGGAAGATATATAAAACATCAGAGTAATTTATCTAAATGAGAGCAACTTATCATTATCCGAAGCAATCTACTCCAGTTGTGAAGTAAAGGCTCTACTGAAAACAAAAGTCGTTAAAAATCAAAGGGTTATGAAAACTCAGAATTAAGGAGAATATATTCTGCTGAGTTAAAGTCTTCAGTCTCTAAATATAGAACATCAGTGCTGGGAATGTGACTCACTGGTAAAACTCTGTATATCCTGAGTTCAGATTCCTAGACCCAGTGTAGGTCTGACACCACAGTTTGAGTTTGTAATCCCTTTTGTCCTATAGAAGATGAAAAGTAAAAAATAAGATTAAAATATTTATCTGTACATATGATGAAAACTTATAAACAGAGACAAGTATATCCAGAGTGAAAAAAAATTTGCCTGTACTCAGAACATGTCATAGTGATACCAATTATGTTAACAATTACTATATGCTAATGGATTAAAATTATTTTTTTAACATAGTAAATGTGGTATTTCTAAGATAACTAATCTGGTAAAGAAGAATAGAGAGCATGCCATTAAATTTCCCTGGTTGTGTACTTGGTGTAGGAAGTGGAAAGATCAAGAACTTGGTATAAAAAAATAGCAAGAAAGATATATTATTCAGAACACTTTACCCTTAAATTCAAATGCCACATTGATGGCAATTATTACTAGTGATATATAATGAAAATTTGGAGTTTGTTAAAATAACGGAGTTTTAAAGTATAGAAAATATATTTTAATAATCTAAAATAAATCTAACAAAATACTTTTGAACCATTAAGAATAATTACTTAGATAGAAAATAATTAGATATCTAGAAAATATTCCAAATGTGTGACAAGTTCACATCTTTCAGGAGTATTTGAACTATGATTCTGCTTTGTATGCGTTAGTTTTCTCTGAAAATTGTAAAGTACTTTATGATTATTTTTTCTGGGCAATGACATTCAGTTTATCTGCTATTTGAGTTTAAATTTCAATTTTCTTTGAGATTAAACACATTTTTTAAAAAAATATATATACAATTTAAAATCAAACAAAAATGCCATGAGTATTTTATGTTTCATTTTGTAAGAACATCTGATAGTCTTTGAATGCTATTAACTATCTTTTTAATTTTTTTGTTTTTCCTTCATCATTTTCCACAAATTTCCAATTGCATAACTAAGGCACAAACATTTCTTCTTGTTTCTGCAATTTACAAAATTCCATTTAGAAATAAGTCAAATTTTCTGGTAAATGAAGGTTTTGAATAAATGAATGACTTTTGTTGTAAATAACATGATTTTTAATGTTTTGTTTAAATGATGAAGAAAAGGTGCTGGAAAGATGACTTGGTCTTTAAGAGCACTGGTTGTCCTTGTAGTGGATGCCAGGTCAATTCCCAGCAATTACATGATGGCTTATAACTGTGTAACTCCAGTATTAGCTGATCTGTTTTTCTCTTCTGGCTGTACGAACACTATATAAGCATCATGCATATTCATACATGTATAAGCACTGAACTTGTACACAAAATAAAAATAGCACATATGAATACAGTAAAATATAAAGCAGAGAAATATTTTTGAGGATTGCATGCACACATGGTATGAACCTATGCGACTTCAAGTTTCCTTGGTAGTAAGCAATGGCAATTTGTCTATTATTCTTAGATGCAACCAAGATGTTGACACCTTCTAGTCTTTCTATGGAATATTCTTAGTTTATTTATTTTTACTTTAGGAAAAAATCTTTTTTCACTGGGATAATTTATTCTGTGCCCTCCTAGGATCTGCTTGTCTTAAACAAATGTTATTCACAAAAGGAGAAAGAGATATTTATATTTTTCTATTATAAACTTCTAATGTTTGAAATTAATTTCTGATCAATTTTGACAGTATGCTATTGTTAATGCTATTTGTTATCTTCCGCAGCCTGGTTGATGGTAAGGCCCTATGGCTGAAAACAATACTCCCATATGTCATTAAAAATAGTGAAGTTGACCTGGTGCCCAACTAGAAGCTTTACTCCAACTGAATAAATTACAAAAGACTGGAAGGTATTCTGCATGTACCAGAGGATAAAGGTTATCTACAGTACCACTCACCTACAAATCCTATGACTTAGAACAGTAGCCTGTCTAAAAGATATACTCGTGCACTAATGAAATGAATACTATCGAAGTACCAAGCATTTTGCCCTATACAAATTAGGTTTAAGGACCACTTCTTCTTCTTCTTTTGGTTATTTCCATGGAAACCTTGACCAGTGACTCCTAAAGACATAACTGATTTCTGAAATTAATTTTTGTTGGTGGCATAAGATACCTAGGTTAAAAGGAGTTAAGATCATGACAAGGAAACCCACAGAGACAACTGACCCAAGCTATTGGGAGCTCACTAACTCTGGACTGATAGCTGGGGGAACTTGCAATGGACCAAAGTAGACACTCTGAATGTGGATGACAGTGTATGGCTTCGGCAGTTTGTAAAGCCACTGGCTTTGGGACCAAGATTTATGTCTAGTGCATGAACTGGTTTTTTGAAATCCATTCAATATAGAGTGATATTTTGCTCAGTCTTGATAAGGCTGGGAGAGAAATAATGACGCTTCAACCTTACATCTTGGAGTTTGTTGACTCTCCATGGGAGGCCTTATCTTCTTTAAGGAGTGGATGGTGGAGTGGGGAAAAGCTAGATGGTGAATGGAAGGAGGGAAGAAAAGGGGAACTGTGGTTGGTATGTAAAAAAAACTTTTATTTATTCATTTTTATTTTTTATTATGAATAAAGTCATATGTTTTATCCATGTATCCCCTTGTTCAAACCCCCTTTCCCTTCCCAGTTACTCTTTCTTCTCCCCATCAGTTTATCTCCTGTGAAGACTTTAACAGTGGAGGGAAATGATGAGGAGTCAACCAGCAGCAGGTACCCATCTGTGATTGCTGGGTTTATTTTTGTCATTTGACAAGTACCATTTTTAAGAAACCCAGATGATACAAAATTTTTGCTATTAAAATTATGATTTCAGTAACACCTGCAAAGTTATAAGAGATTTGTTAATGGCTGAATTGAGCATCTTTGTTGCCACATCATGGATGTGTTTAATCATCATTGCTAGTTTTTCATCTGAATGCTAGTTATAAACACAATTCCTTTGCTAAGTAACTGGTACATTTCTGTAAGACTGAATCACATAATTGTGATGTATTTGTTGGTATTCTTTGTTGGTACCAGTCTATGAGTTACCAGAGTCACTAGGGGCAGACACTCAGCTGAAGATATAACAGAAGATAGGAAAACAAACTGGAAGCACACCATGGTTCAAAACCAAGAAGACCCCAAGTTTATTTAGGAAAGCGTTTATATACATTTTCAAGTCAGTATTCAAACAAAGCATAGTACAGGTATTCAAACATTATCTTGGGAATATCCCCTTCTGTTCTTGAGTCCGACATCAGCCATCTTCACTATCACATCATACACCTTCTGGTAGCTTTTGCAGTAAGAAAATGAATTCTTTCCCAGGGGCTAATTAGACTAGTCCTGTGGTCATCAAGGCTAAAGCAAGAAGTAAGCTGAATTCATTTGAACTGTAGAATAGCTGAGTCACTGGGACTCTTTTATTCTGCCAGTCAATATGGGAAACTGAGTCACTGTATGGGCTCCCTCAATTCTCTCAAAAAAGCTGGCAAACCTAATGTGACATAAACTTCTCAGGGCAAGTAAGATGGCTCAGCAGGTAAAGTCTGTAAAAAGGAGTTTGATTTCCAGGTACCACATAGTGAAAAAAAGAACATACTTTCAAAATTTGTCCTGTGACTCAGTCAAGCGCACAAAAGACAAACAAACAGAGAGAGAGAGAGAGAGAGAGAGAGAGAGAGAGAGAGAGAGAGAGAGAGAGATTGATTTTGAGAATTTCCTTGAATATTTGCCTTCTACATAACAAACACCTTGTAGTGTTGACTCCCTCACACTATATAACTTTGGTATGTGTTATCTTCTGCCCTTTACACATAACCAAAACATTAATATTCCTACATTATTTGGTTTTGAACAATCTATAACAATTTAAAAGTAGGTATTTTAAATATTTATGTTTAAATAAATATTTTATATCTTTAAATATTTATAATAGATATATAGCATTTTTTCTTTTTGTTTAACACTATTATTCAAAACCACAGGTAGCTTGATAAAGTATTTCTAAAAGTGCAAAAGTTACACAAAACAAGATTTGTGATGTTATAGTTTATTTTCTTTGATGAGTAGAAACTAGGCATGCGTAGAAGTATAACTTTTCAGGACAGTAGTCACATATTAAAGTGAAAAAGAAACCTTTTTACAACTTTTGACCTTTCTAATCGTCAAGGAAAGATAAGTAATGGGTACTTATTCTTTAATGGCTCTAAAGAAATGAGTGGAAGTGACCTTTTGATGGCAGTTCTACTTGGAAATTTTTGCCAAGGTTGAAATTGGCATAATAGAATTTGCTAAGTGGGGCCCAGGTGTATGAGTGTGAATGCATGTGTGTGTTCTTTAAATACTCATAATGAAATGAAACACTAACTCAACACAGGATACGTGCCAGCTGGCCCTAAGCAACTTCCATCCAGCTTTTTATAGCTCACCTTCAGGTGACAGACACAAACACTGATAAAGACACTCCTTTCCCCCCCCCCCTTTTCATCTTAGTTGAGTGAAGCCAAGCAGAGCATTCTGCCTGGCAGAACCATGGGCTAATAATTGAACAATAAAATCAGGCATGTGCTGTTTCTCAGTTCAAAATCATCTTTGCTTTCGTCACATGCATTGTCCTTAGCATAGAAGATGGATTTGATATAAGTGTCATGTTTCAGGGAAAGAAAATTAGAGGGTAACTCAATGGAGAGCTACTGTCTGCACAAACCACCAGACCACACATTATCTATTCAAAAGATGTATCAATTCTATAGAACAATGAATAAAGCAACAGTACTCTCATGTATCATAAAAATAAAACTTTCAAAAAGATGACTGCATAGTTTGACTGTATTACAAATTTACAATGTTATTTCATTGGCTTCATATGCATGGTTGAAAATACATCCGAATATAATCAATGAATGATAGAACACAGGAGAGAGGTGAAGTAAATCACTCCCCATTTTAACTTCATAATTACCCGAAAGTGAATCAGTAATATTGTAAAAACAAAAAATTGGAGGAAAAGAACAAAGATCAAAGAAAAAAGCCTTATTGCTCAGAAAAATAAGAGAGAGACAGGGAGAGAGAGAGAGAGCAAGAGAGAAACTGAGAAAGAGACAAAGAGAAAAGAGAACACTCAAAACTAGTCTCCAGGTCAGGGTCTCACTTTGGCAGAAAGAAAATCAAAGTGATCCGCATTATGTGAAAGAGGAACACATGAATTTAAAAAGTCATTTGAAAATCTAGTGACATTTGCATCTGGAAGGATCACGAAAGCATAATTTTACAAGAAAAAATATCTTGTGAGTAGAGAGCTGGCTCAGCTATCACTGAACTTCCAGAGGATCTGGGTTCCATTTCTGCCATTTTCCATTATCTGCTGTCAGCTCCCTGTAATTACAATGCCCTCTTGTGCCTCTCATGTGTGCATGCATGGTCACACCCAGGCACAGATGGACTCATACAGACATAAAAGGTTAGAATATTAATCTAAAAAAAATAGGTCTATTAGGAAAAAAAATGAAAGATCTCAACACAAATTATAATCATCCATAGAGATTATTTTTTTCTGGTTATAAATTTTCCTTGTACTTTAATTCCTTGAAAACAACCAAATTCTAGGGAGGGTGTATTACCTAGGCTCTTTACAGGAAAGCATACTTTAAGTAGTAGCAGGGCATTTGTAGGAGCAGAGAACTTGTTATGTACTAGGGTGTAAATGCACAGCGTGAACTCAGACAAGCAGATGGTCTGGTTCACTATTCTCTATTCGCCTCTCTCCTTCCAGGACTCAGATCATTACCAGAGTTTGGAGTGCAGTGCCTATGGAAAAGGAAAGGACATTACAGATTCCTGACTGAATAGTAAGGAGCTTGTTGCCCCACCCACATTTCTTAACCTCTAACACACAAATCTAATTAGTGACAAAGTTCAAACCATTAGCTAGGCAAACATTTAAAGCAGCTACTCTTCTGAGTCCAGAGAAGTCTACAGTGCCAACTGGATTTGGACAGTGAAATTTGTTCTCCCTACCTATTTCATAAGGAACTCTATGAGCATCTCTCTTAGACGCCCCCAGGTTTTCTTTATCCTGAATGTTAATCCCTCCCTTTGCCCCTCCTTTCTATCTATTTTATTTCGTTTCTTCTATGCTCCATAGTTTGATTTTTTTCCTCTTCAAGGATAATATAATATACTACAACAGGCTTATTCTAGCTCTTCCTGAATTAAAGTTATTTAGATGATAGTGAAATTACTGATAGTGGTTTCATATTGATATTGATCTCAAAGTCTATCGTTAGCTGCTTAAAATAAAAGGTCATAGTGGACATTTAAAATTATGGAAATATTAACATGAACACAATAACATTGTTATTTTGCTGCAGTGTTTTTTCCTAATGGATATTAATATTTATTTAATTTTTAGAAAAAATAAGAATAGTATAAAACCCTTCCCATGTGTGACTACAAAATAAACTATATCTTATTCTGAGAACATTCATGGTCTATTTGCTCATTAATTATTATTACATAAGGTAAAATGTATTCATATATGACATATAATATAAATTTATGTACAAATATGTAACAACTATTAATTCATATATATTCATAAATGTCTCTACAAGTATGCATTTCTTTTTCTTCTTTTTCGTCATTTTTTTCCTTCTTTATTTATTTTGTATTTATCAAGAAAAACAGTAAAATGAATTTAAAATGCTGATAAGTTAACAATAACTATGAAGAAGATAAAAATCATAAGTATGACTTATCAAGGGTGATAATGCAAATAAGATTACTATACATATATTTACTTTGTGTTCAGCTTTCCCTCTGAATTTTTTCATTTTCATCCCTGTATATCCTTATTCAAGGTCCCTTCCCCCTCCCACCACATCAGGTCATTTTTTCTTCTCCACAACTTCCCATCCCCTCCCTGGGCAGGGAGCAGACAGTCCTGCGGTCCCACTGACCCAATAATGCTTAGATCAGTCTCCATTCCTGGCAAATCCAGTTTTGTCCCCCCTCCCTCAAGAGTGAGTCAGGTGTTCCTATAGTTGGAGTGGGATCCGAAGGGTCAGTCCAGGGTGTTTCTGATCCCAAGCTGTTCAGTGGTCGTGGTTTGCATCCTGGACATGCTTGGCTTTTTTCTTGTTTGTTTGTTTAGAGGCCACTAATGAATGAGTACATCCCCTGCTTATCTTTCTGAGTTTGTGAGACCTCGCTCAGGAGGATATTCTTCAAATCCATCCATTTGCCTGCGAATTTTAGGATATCGTTTTTTCTTACTGCTGAGTAATATTCCATTGTGTAGATGTACCACAGTTTGTTAATCCATTCTTCAGTTGAGGGACATCTAGGTTATTTCCAGGTTCTTGCTATTACAAATAATGCTGCTATGAACATAGCTGAGCTAATACCTTTGGTGTGTGAATGTGCCTCTTTAGGGTATACACCCAGAAGTGGTATTGCTGGGTCCTTGGGGAGACTGATTCTCAGTTTTCTGAGAAACCACCATATTGCATTCCAAAGTGGCTGAACAGGCTTACACTCCCACCAACAATGGAGGAGTGTTCCCCTTGTTGTTGTTTTTTTTTTTTGAGATAAAAATTATTCATAATACACAAGAACTGTGCTTGCCTGGATAACATTACGGCAGGTAATATTTCAGAATTAGTAAAACATTTTGGAGTTTCTGTCTCTACCTGAAAACATGACAGTTCATGGCTGCTAAAGGATCTTCAGAAGTGTGATTTCTAGTAGCTTACCCAATCTGCAGTTAATAATACAATATTCAGGCCAAATAAATATGTAGCTGTAGGTAAATATTAGATTTAGTGAGTTATAATGAAGAACTAGAAAGGGAATATGAAATTTCGGTGGTAGAATAAAGGGAATCTAGTACATGAGGGGAAATTACTATCAAACTATTACATATAGGTAAGGAAATGTAAAAGAATATGCAAATTAAATATATATAATTTAATGTATATTTGCATATATGTGTGTCTGTGTGTGTATGTGAGTGAGTGTAAATAAAGAGGTAACTTTTTGACTCAAGGCATCAAGGCATCAAGGCATATAGTAGAGTGCTTGTAGACACACTCATCTCCAAGTGTTTGAGTATAGTAAACACACTCACACATAAACTCTCTCACAAAGTATGACAGCACTCATATTGGCTATAATTTATTTTGTGTTGATCTGATATTCTTTAAACATATTATTGAACAACAGTCAGGAATTAAAACAAATTTCTTTATTAGTTCACAACTTTTGGTCAAAATTTGAATAAAAAAACCTTAAGATCACTTTTACAGAATTCTATGTCCTGTAACTCAATTTTAAATTTGATTCTTTTCAACCAGGAACTCCTAATGGTATGCAGAAGGTTTTGTCAGAAAGATAGCACACAGTCCAGTCATCTATTATTGCTATGTAAGGACTAAATTTGTTTAATTTTTTATATAAAGATTTTAATTTTATTTTTAGTTATGTTTGTGTCTATGTGAGTTTGTGTACATGATTGAAGTTCCCAGGGAGCTCACGCATATTTCAGCCATATTAAAGAGAGATATACACCTTTGGCTTTTATATAAATTTTAAATGTGTTAGTTTTGTGTCATGGTTTTGTGTGTGTGTGTATGTGTGTGTTTGCGTGTGTATGTGTGAAATAACAACTAGATGACACAGGCAGAACAAATCAGCACCAAATCACATTACAAAATTGTGTCAGTTTGAATATTTTCTAACTTAAGATCTTTTTGGTTTAAGTGTCATGAGCATCTGGCATCTAGGCAGTCCTTGCTTGAAGATTTTGCTACCTAAAAAATCACATTCATGTTGTAGAATGTTGTCGAACTATTTCCCTCATTGCATTTTTCTGCTTTTTAATCATCATATCTATCTACTCCAAGTTTTATATATGTTTCAGTTGTGAAAAATGTAACAATGTAATGTGAATTCTAATGACAATGATGTTGGTTATAGCAAGCAGAAAGTGTGCATTTGGATCAAAATACATATTTTCTCCATTTTTTTGTCTTTTATTGAAGATAGACTTTTTTCAGCATAATATATCTTGATTATGTTTTTTTCCTTCCTCTGCTACTCCCCACATTCCTTCCCATCTGTATCTACCTCCTTTCTGTCTCTCATTAGGAAACAAGTAGATTTATAAAAGGTGATAATAAAATAATATATGATAAGAAAAAAACGAAAACTAAAACAAGAAGATAACAAACCAAACAGTAGAATAGGAGTCCAAGAGAAGATATAAACAGAGATGCACTTGTTCACTTCCACACTCAGGAATTCCATAGAAACACGACAACTGAGCAATATTGGGTCCTTGGGACCTCCTGCCCTTGCTGGGGAGGAGATGAGGAGATGTGGAGAAGACAGAGTGACTGGAGGAGATGGGAGGGGGAAGGGATATTGAATGAGAAAATACACGGTTAGAAGATATGACTTTATTCATAATTAAGAAAACACGACTGAAAGACACAATAAATATGGAAAGAATTAAAGGATTTGCAATTCAAAAGAGTAGATGTGTGTGTGTATTAAGTGTATCTCCTCATATTTTATTCTTATCTCCCTCTTTCTTCTCTTTCTTTATTATCCTCTTTCAGCTCTTTACCCTTCATCCATATGTAACTATCTATTCCATTTTGCTTCCCTAAGGAGGTCTGTCAACCTTAGCACTTTACTCTATAGATAACCTTTGGGGTTTTATGGATTATAACTGGTTAGGTTACTTTATTTTCTAGTACCTACAAATTTTATATTTTTAATATCTGAGAACTAGTTTATATTTTAAAATGTACCACATTTTCTTTATCCTTTAATTTTTTGAGGAACATCAAGGCTGTGTCCAATTTTTGGTTATTATGAATAAAGCTGTAAAGAACATGGCTGAGGAAGTGCCTTGGTGAAAGGATGAAGTATTTTTGAAATAGAGCTAAACTGAACGACCATTTAAGGCATACTGTATTACAGTAGAAGCTTCTGTGAAGGTATTCTAACTTAAATCATCAAATACTGATGAAATAAAAAAGCCTCAGCTGAATAACTTTTGTCACCAATTGAAATTTTAAGTCCTGGGATTGAGTTATAGCTAATTGAGTTTTTGTTCAAACAGGTCTCATTGGAATTCCCTCCTGCTGAAAAAGAAGACTGCTTCAAGACTATACGTTCCTGTCCACAAAATGACATCAAATTTTTGTTGATGAAGCCAACACATCAAAGAATAGTTGACCAGGGATAAATCAAGTACATGGCTACATATAGTCTTAATCTCTGTGTTCCAATGTCTCTAGTATAGCAAGGTATTCTGCATGTTCCCAAAAGAGAAACTTAAACACCACCAACAAACCGTTTGATTGACAATCATATTCTGCCTACAAATGTGCTGTGGTAAAGGTGGCATAAAGCTTGTGAGAGTAACCAACCAGTATCTGATTTGACTTAAGGCTCACTCCACAAGAAGAAACTCATTCCGAACACTGAATGACCAAGAGTCTGAGACTAGATAGTCCAGGGAACCTAGGGCAAAACCAATTACTGCTGTTTGAAAATAAACAGTAAAAACAAACAAAAACTTGCAATAAAATGATTTTTAGTGACATTCTGTTATGCTCATCAATCAGCTCCTTGTTCAGACTTCATCAGAAAATCTTCTTCCTCCACTAGTCCCTTTCCAACCCACATTGGCATCCTCTATTAAGATCTCCATCCCTTTTTTCTTCCTCATTGTTGCTCCTCATAATCATTCCCTTCTTTCATGATTTTTCCCACATTTTCTTGGTTGCAACCCCTTATGCTCCCAATGAGCTTAGGAGAGCTTCTATTTTCTCTTCCTAGGGGAATCCCTGGATGTTTCTCCTGAGTTCCTTCTGATCCCAAGATGTACAGGGGTTGCAGATTGCATTTTGGATGTTCTTTGCTTTTTGTATAAAGCCCACTAATGTGTGAGTACATTCTGTGATTATCTTTCTGGGTTTGTGATACCACACTCAGGATGATATTCTCCAAACCCATCCATTTGCTGTCAAATTTTAGGATATCAATTTTTGTACTGCTGAGTAGTACTCCATTGTATAGATGTACAACAGTTGGTTAATACATTCCTATTTTGAGGGGCAAGTAGGTTGTTTCCAGGTTCTTGCTATTAAAAACTTTGCTGCTATAAACATAGTTGAGCTAATGCCTTTGGAGTGTGAATGTGAGTCCTTTGGGTATATGCCCAATAGTGGTATTACTCGGTCTTTGAGAAGATTGATTACCAGTTTTCTGAGGAACCACCATACTGCATTCCATAGTGGCTGTACAAGTTTAAACTCCCACCAACAACAGAGAAATGTTCTTCTTGCTCTGCATCCTCTCTAGCATAGGCTGTCATCTGTGATTTTGATCTTAGCCATTCTGACAGGTCTAAGGTAGTATCTCAAAATTATTTTGATTTGTGTTTCTCTGATGGCTAAAAATGTTAAACACTTCTTCAAGTGCCTTTCAGCTATTTATAATTGTTCTGCTGAGAATTCCCTTTTGAGTTCTGAACCCCATTTTTTTAGATGGGTTATTAAAAATTTTGGGCTCTAGTTTCTCGAGTTCTCTACAGATTTTAGAAATCAGTCCTCTGTCATTTGTAGGGTTGGTGAAAATATTTTCCCATTTTGTAGGCCATTGTTTTGTCTTATGGACAATGTCTTTGGCCTTACAGAAACTTCTCGCTTTCAGGAGGTCCTACTTATTAATTGTTGTTCTTAGTGTTTGTGCTACTGGTATTATATTTAGGAATTGTCCACCTGTGCCAGTGCATTGGAGGATATTTTTCACTTTCTTTTCTATCAAGTTCATTGTCTCTGGGTTTATGTTGAATACTTTGATCCATTTGTATTTAAGCTTTGTGCAGAGTAATAGGTTTGGGTTCATTTGCATTCTTCTACATACTATCATCTAGTTATGCAATAACGATTTGTTGAAGATATTACCTTTTTGCCCATTGGATATTGTTGGCCTGTTTTTCAAAGATCAGATATTCATAGGTGTGTGGGTTAATGTTGGGGTTTTCAATTTGATTCCATTGATCTACAAGTCTGTTTTTATATCAGTACCAGGCTGTTTGTATTACTATAGCTCTATAGTGTAGCTTGAATTAAGGGATGTTGATGCCTCCTCAAGTTATTTTATTGAGCAGGATTGTTTGGGCAATCCTGGCTTTCCAGATATTCCCTATGAAGTTGAGTACTGTTCTTTCAAGGTCTGTAAAAATTGTGTTGGGATTTTGATGGGGATTGCATTAAATCTGTAAATTGCTTTTCCTATGATTGTCATTTTTATTATGTTGATCCTACCTATTCAAGAGCATGATAGGTCTTTCCATTTTCTGATATCTTCTCTAATTTCTTCCTTCAGTGACTTAAAGTTTTTGTCGAAGAGGCCTGCTACTTCTTTGTTTAGAGTTAAGACAAAATATTTAATGCTATATGCAGCTATTTTTATCAGTGATATTTCTTTAAGTTCTTTCTCAACCATTTATCTTTAGTGAGTAGGAGGGCTATTGATTTTTTTGAGTTGATGTGTACCCTACTACATTATTGAAGGTGTTTAGGAGCTGTGGGAGTTCCCTAGTAGTGTTTTTGGAGTCACTTATGTAAACAATCATATAATCTTCAAATAGAGATAGTTTTACTTCTTCTTTTCAAATTTGTAACTCCTTAATCTTTTTTTGTTCTTTGATTGTTTTTGGCTAGAACATCAAGAACTATATTGAATGGATAAGGAGAGACAGGACAGCCCTGTCTAGTTCCTGATTTTAGTGGGATTGCTTTGAGTTTTTATCCATTTAGTATGATGTTCACTGTCAGCCTGCTGTTTATCAACTTTATTGTATTTAGGTATTTTCTCTGTATTCCTAATCTCTCTAGGACGTTTATCATAAAACAGTGTTGGATTTTTTCAAAGGTTTTCCTGCATCTAATGAGATGATCATGTATTTTTTTTCTTTCAATTTGTTTATTTGATAGATGACATTCAAAGTTTTTAATATGTTAAAACATCTCTGCATCTCCAGGATGAAGTTTACTTGATCATGGTGGATAATTTTTTGGTATATTGTTAGATTCAATTTGCCAAAATTTTATTGAGAATATTTACATCAATGTTCATGAGGTATATTGGTCTGTAATTCTCTTTCTTTGTTGCATTTTTGAGTGGCTTGGGTATTAGGGTTATTGTGGCCTCATAAAAAGAGCTTGGCAATAGTCCTTCAGTTTCTACTGTCTGGAACAATTTGAGGAGTATTGGTATTAGTTCTTCTTTGAATGTCTGGTAGAATTTTGCACTGGACCCATTTGGTCCTGGGCTTTTATTACTTGGGAGACTGTTAATGACAACTTCAGTTTCCTTTGGGGTTATAGATCTGTTTAGGTCATTAACCATTTCTTGATTTAATTTTTTAAGTGTTACTTGCCCATAAAGATGTCCATTTCTTCTAGGTTTTCCATTTTTTAAGGAATATAGATTTTCAAAGTATGACCTAATAAGTAAGACCTCTGGACTTCCTGGGGGGGTCTGTTGTTATGTTCTGTTTCATTTCTGATTTTGTGAATTTGGGTACTCTCTCACTCTCTGCTTTTTGGTTAGTTTATGTAAGGGTTTATCTACTTTGTTGACTTTCTTAAAAAACAAATTATTTGATTCATTGATTCTTTGTATTATTCTCTTTCTTTCAATTGTATTGATTTCAGGTCTAAGTTTGATTATTTCCTATAATCTGCTCCTACGTGAGTTTGTTTCTAATTGTTTTAGGGCTTTCAACTGTGCTTTTAAGTCTCTTTTTTTTAAGTCACATGCCAAATATTTATTAGAATGAGAAATAAATTACACAATTTAAAAACAGTAAAAACGTCACAGAGTTTAGAAAATAGTATTTTCACTCATTTCATTTAAGACACAATTTACATAAAACAAAACATACAAACTTTGGTACAAAGTTCAAAGAACATAAGAAAATATGAACTTAGTATTTACCAGCTGAATTAAGACATGTAGCATGTCTGTCAGTCAAAGGTGTTTTTTAATATTCCATTTGATCCCTATTTCAAAATTGATCACTACTATATTCAATTTATATGTTTATAAATTAGTTTTCCCTAATCTTAACCTTCACAAAGTACTATCCCATATCTTTATTACACACACACATCTATAATTTTTACTTCAATACTAATATGAATATGTAACTACTTTGTTGAATGCATCAGCAGGATTATGGTAAAGTTGTACTCAACAGTAATGATATACTGGAAATTTCTTACCTATTTGCTTGGGAGCATTTGTACTATATCTAACTTGTTGTATTATAAGTTAAGTTGTTGTTCTAATTTTTCTGTGGCTGTTATAAACACCATAAGCAAAATCAATGTGGGTTTAAAAAAAAAGGCTCTGTTTTCTCTTACAAAGGAAAATAATTCTCATCAAGGGAAGCCAAAGAAGGAGCTAGAAGCAGAAATCATGACGGTATACTGCTTAGTAACTTATTCCAAGGCTTGTGTTCCGCTGCCCTTCATATACTGCCCAGGAATACATAGCTGGGTATAGGTATCATCCACAATTTTTTGGGAAACCATAACCAATTAGCAATCCAAAAAAAATGACATAAAGACACAATCACTTGCCCATCTGAATGAGGCAACTCTACAATTGATGGTTCCACTTCTGGAGGGTATCAAATAGAAAATGCATCTTCCAAGAACATAGCATATTCTCAGCTGGTGGTGGTAGTGATGGTGTTTGCTTTGCTTTTTTCTTTAGCAATTTTGTGTGCTGATACTAAAGTGTGGTTATTTATTTATTTATTTATTTATTCAGAGAAGTAGCACTTTCTATCCTTGTATATCCTTATTCAAGGTCCCTTCCCCCTCCCGCGATATCAGGTCATTCTTTCTTCTCCACAACTCCTGATCCCCTCCCTGGGCAGAGAGTAGACAGTCCTATGGTCCCACTGACCCAATATTGCTTAGTTCAGTCTCCACTCCTGGCAGGTCTAGCTCCCCCCCCCACTCAAGATTGAGTCAGGTGTTCCTCAATGGGGAGTGCGATCCAAGGAGTCAGTCCAGGGTGTTTTTGATCCTAAGCTGTTCAGTGGTTGTGGTTTGCAGCTTGGGTATGCTTTGCTTTTTTCTTGTTTATTTTTTGTTTAGAGACCACTAAAGAGTGAGTATGTCCCCTGCTTATCTTTCTGAGTTTGTGATACCTTGCTCAATAGGATATTCTCCAAGTCCATCCATTTGCCTGCAAATTTTAGGATATCATTTTTTCTTACTGCTGAGTAGTACTCCATTGTGTAGATATACCATAGTTTGTTAAACCATTCCTCAGTTGAGGGACATCTACGTGGTTTCCAGGTTCTTGCTACTACAAATAATGCAGCTATGAACATAGTGGACCAATGGAGTATGCCTGTGCATCTTTAGGGTATACACTCAGCAGTGGTATTGCTGGGTTCTTGGGGAGATTGATTCTCAGTTTTCTGAGAAACCGCAATACTGCATACAAAAGTTGCTGAACAAGCTTACACTCCCACCAGTAATGAATGAGTGTTCCCCTTGCTCTGCATCCTCTCCAGCATAGGCTGTCATCTGTGCCTTTTATCTTAGCCAATCTAACAGGTGTCAGGTGGTATCTCAAAGTTGTTTTGATTTTCAATTCTCTGATGGCTAAAGATGATGAGCACTTCTTCAGGTGCCTTTCAGCCATTTGTAATTCTTCTGCTGAGAATTTCCTTTTTAGATCTGAACCCCATTTTTTGATTAGGTTATTCAAGGTTTTGGGCTCTAGATTCTTGGATTCTTTATATATCTTAGAGATCAGTCCTCTATCACTTGTATGGTTGGTTAAAATCTTTTCCCATTTTGTAGGCTGTCATTTTGTCCTATTGACAGTGTCCTTGGCTTTGCAGAAGCTTCTTAGCTTCAGGAAATCCCACTTATTGATTGTTGGTCTTAGTGTCTGTGCCACTGGTGTTATATTTAGGAAATGGTCACCTGTGCCAATTTGTAGAAGTGTATTTCCCACTTTCTTTTCTATCAAGTTTAAAGTGGCTGCGTTTAAGTTGAGGTCTCGGATTCATTTGGATTTGAGTTTTGTGCAGGGTGACAGGCTCGGATCTGTTTGCATTTTTCTACACACTTCCATCCAGCTATGCCAACATCATTTGTTAAATATAACATCTTTTTTCCATTCAATATTTTGGGCCTCTTTGTCAAAGATCAGATGTTCATAGGTGTTTGGGTTAATGTCTGGATCCTCAGTTCTATTCCATTGATCCACAGGTCTGCATTTATGCCAGTATCAGGCTGTTCTTATTACTGTAGCTCTATAGTATAACTTGAAGTCAGGGATGGTGATACCTCCTGAGGTTCTTTTGTTGAGTAAAATTGTTTTGGCAATCCTGGCTTTTCTGTTATTCCAAATGAAATTGAGTATTGTTCTTTCAAAGTCCAAAAAATATTGTGTTGGGATTTTGATGGGCAGTCCATTGAATCTGTAATTGCCTTTGTTAGAATTGCCATTTTTACTATGTTGATCCTACCTATCCAGGAACATGAAACAGCTTTCCATTTTCTGATATCCTCTTCAATTTCTTTCTTCAGTGAGTTAAAATTTTTGTCAAATAGATCTGTTACTTCTTTGGTTATAGTTACTCCAAGGTATTTAATACTATTTGCAGCTATTATGAAGGGTAATGTTTCCCATATTTCTTTTTCAGCTCTTCTATCTTTAGTGTATAGAAGGGCTACTAATTTCTTTGTGTTAATCTTGTATCCTGCTACATTGCTGAAGGTGTTTATCAGCCATAGCAGTTCCTTGGAAGAATTTTGTGGGTCACTTATGTATAAAATCATATCATCTGCAAATAGAAAAGGCTTCACTTCTTCTTTTCCAATTTGTATCCCCTTAATCTCTTTTCCTTCCCTTATTGCTTTGGCTAAAACTTCGAGAACTATATTGAATAGATAAGGGGAGAGAGGACATCCTTGTCTACTTCCTGATTTTAGTGGGATTGCTTTGAGTTTTCCCCATTAAATTTGATACTGGCTGCTGGCTTCTTGTAAATCGCCTTTTTTATATTTAGGTATTCTCACTGTATTCTTGATCTCTCCAGGGCTTTAATAATAAAGGAGTGTTGGATTGTGTCAAAGTCTTTTTCAATATCTAAGGATATGATCATGTGGTTTTGTTCTTTTAGTTTGTTTATGTGATGGATAACGTTTACAGTTTTTTGTATGTTAAACCAGTCCTGCATTTCTGGGATGAAGCTTACTTGGTCATGGTGGATGATATTTTTTATACATTGTTGTATACGGTTCTCCAACATTTTGTTGAGAATTTTTGCATCAATATTCATGAGGGAGATTTGTCTGTAGTTCTCCTTCTTTATTGTGTCTTTGAGTGGCTTCAAAAAAAAAAACCAATAAAACCAAAAAAGTCATAACACAAAATGTCCATTACATCTGGGATACCATTGAAAGGCCAAAGCTGAGAATAATTGAAATCAAAGAAGAACAAAACCAGCTCAAAGTCATAGAAAATATATTCAATAAAATCATAGAAGAAAACTTCCCTAACCTAAAGAAGTAATGCCTATAAAGATACATGAAGCCTATAGAACAGCAAATTTTTTAGACCCACAATAAGTCTGCTCACCATATAATAATTAAGCCACTAAACCTACAGAACAAAGAAAAAACACTAAGAGCTGGAAGGAAAAAGGCCAAATTACCTATAAAGGCAGACACAACAGAATAACAACTAACTATTCAATGGAAACAATGAAAGAAAGAAGTGCCTGGAAAGACAGTATACAAACAATAAAAATGCATGAATGCCAACCCACAATACTATACCCAGCAAACCTATCAGTCACCATAGATGGAGTAAACAAGATATTTTGTGACAAAATCAGTTTTAAACACTACTTATCTACAAAACCAGCTCCACAAAAAGCCCTAGAGGGAAAAATCCAACCTAAGGAAACCAGAAACATCCATGTAACCAAAAACAATTGATAAGCCCACAGAAGAAACCACCCCCAACAGGAAATACAGACACGCTACCACCAAAAATAACAGGAAACTTTGATCATTGGCCATTAATATCCATTATTATCAAGGAACTCAATTCACCTATGAAAAGACACATCCTACTATGATGGATACAAAACAGATTCAATCCTTCTGCTGAATGTAAGAAATATACCTCAGCTTCAAAGACAGACACAAGCTCAGAGTAAAGGATTGGAAAGAAACTCTCCAATCAAAAGGCCCTAAGAATAAAGCTGTTGTAGCCATTCTAATATCTAACAAAATAGACTTTAAACTAAAATAAAATAAAAAAAGAGAGCAGGACAGTCATTAATTATTCATATCCAGATAATCCAACAAGACAAGTTTCAATCCTGAATATTTATGCCCCTAACACAAAGTCACCTACATATATAAAAGAAACACTACTAAAGCTTAAACCTCATATTAAACGCAAATAGTGGAAGACTTCAATATCCAACTTTCACCCCTGGATAGGTCAACCAGACAGAAACACAAAAGAGATATAAGGGATCTAGCAGAAGTTATGATCCACATGAACTTAGTAGATATAAATATAACAAACCGTCTACCCAAACACAAAGGAATATACATATTTTCAGCATCCCATGAAACTTATTCTAAAATTGACCACATACTCATTAATAAAGCAAATATCAACACATAGAAAAAATGGGAATAACACCTTGTACCATATCAGATCACCATGGTCTAAAGTTAGAGTTTAACACTATCAAAAATCACACAAAGCCTACCAACTCATGGAAACTAAACATCACTCATCTGAACCACCACCTGTACTAAGAAAAAAAATCAAAGACTTCCTAAAATTTACTGAAAACGAATCCACAACATACACAATCATGTGGGACACAATGAAAGCAGTCTTAAGATATAAATTCATAACAATAGTTGCCTATAAAAAAACCTAAAGAAATCCCACACAAGAGACTTGACAGCAGTTCCCGTTCTGATTCCAGGACCAGGTGCTGTCTATAGAGCATGTCCCCACGCACTCTGTAGCAGACAGAGATATACTCTGACTGCCACAGTGCCCCCAGCTGCTACTGAGGGAATTTGCATTGCTACCTGAATCCAATTGAGCAAACAGACAAGGACAGAGGACTCTGAAAGACAGACTCAGACTCCGCCCAAATGTGAGGTGGATCCAGCAGGCCCCAGCGCTTGAATCCCTGCCAGGGAAAATTGTGTTCTGGTTGGATTCCGGTTATTCTTCTGATACCAGGTGCTGTCTGTGAGCGTGTACCCACACACTCTTTAGCAGACAGAAATAAACTTTGGCTGTCAGGGTCCCCTCAACTGCTGCTAAGGGAACTCACACAGCCACCCTGCCTCCAACTACTCAAACAGAGAAGGATTGAAGACTTGAAATTCAGTCTCCTGCCCAGAACACAGATAGAGATTGAGCAGACCTTTTGTTCAGAGGTGACAGGAGACACACAAGCCTCTGTGCCACAATTGACCTTGAGCTACCTAATCGTGAATCACTGAGCCATGGGCAGATGCCAGTGCGAAAATTTACATAATAATATAAAGAACAACAAGGTAACTCCAGAAGAAAGAGGCTATCCTACAACTACAAGATCTGAACTGAGCAAGGAAGAGGAAACAGAAGAAAGCAACACCAAAAATTCCTTTATGATGATTATCGAAGCTCTCAAAGAAGATATGAAAAATTGCCTTAAAGAAATAAAAGAATATACAAACAAAAAATTGGAACAGATAAACAAATCTATGAAATGAAACCAAGAAAAAGTAAACCAAAAAGTGAAAGAAACATGCCAGGAACTAAAAGCTGAAATAGAAGCAATAAAACAGGCACAAAATGAGGCAAAGATAGAAATAGAAAACCTGAAGAAAAAGCTGGAACCACAGATACAAGCATAACAAACAGAGTTCAAGAGATGGAAGATAGAATCTCTGAAGTGGAAGACTCAGTTGCTCAAATAGATATATCAGTCTAAGAAAATACTAAAACCAAAAAATCCATAACTCAAAATGTTCAGGAAATCTGGGATACCATGAAAAGACCTAACATGAGAATAATAGGAATAGAGGAAGGAGAAGAATACTATCTCAAAGGCACAGATAATGTTTTCATAAAATCATAGAAGAAAACTTCCCTAATCTGAAGAGAGAAATGCCTATAAAGATACAAGAAGCTTACAGAACACCAAATAGATATGACCCTAAAAAAAAGTCAGCACGCCACATTATAATCAAGCCACAAAGCATACAGAACAAAGAAAAAATTTTAAGAGCTGCAAAAGAAAAGGACCAACTCACATTTATAAAGGCAGACCCATCAGAATAACGCCTGACTATTCAACGGAAACTATGAAAGCCAGAAGGGCTTGGTCAGAAGATATACAGATGCTAAAAGAGCATGGCTGCCAAACGAGAATACTATAACCTGTAAAATTATCAATCACCATAGATAGAGTAAACAAGATATTTCATGACAAAGTGAGACTGAAACAATATCTATGTCCTCTCTCCCCTTATCTATTCAATATAGTTCTCAAAGTTTTAGCTAAAGCAATAAGAGAACAAAAGGAGTTTAAGGGGATACAATTTTTTTTTTTTTTTTAACTGATGGATCTATTTTCACTATTGAGTCTTCTACTCCAGAGATTCTCTCTTCCATCTCCTGGATTCTTTGGTTATGCTTGTCTCAGTGGTTCCAGTTCTTTCCTTCATGTTTTCTATTTTTGGCTTTGTCCTGATTTGTGCCTTCTTTATTGCTTCTTTTTCAATTTTGAATTCCTGCAATTTTTTTTCACCTGTTTGTTTTCTTTTTCTTGGTTCTCTTTATTTTCTCTCAGGGATATGTTCATCTCTTCCTATTTTTTGTTTGTATTTTGCTCTATTTCTTTAAGAAAACTTTTTATATCCTATTTTAAGGCTTCTATTGGCTTTATAAAGCTGTTTCCTTTTGTTTCCTCTTTATTGTTACGTTCAGGTCTTGATGCTGTAGAACCACCTGCTTCTTCTGGTGGTGTCTTGTTGATCATTATATTGTTGGATGTATTCTTGCACTGGTATCTGCTCATTGTTTTCTTAGTTCTCTCTTGGTCAGCTTTTCATCAGTTCTTAGTCAGTTGTAGGCCTGGGGGAATCTTAATCAGCTATGTGTCCAGAGGCTTGGCTGCACATCTGCACTTGCATTGTGAAGACACCTATTGTGATTTGGGCAAGGGGTAGCCCCCAGTGTCTGTGTTTTGCTTGAAGCTAACCTTCAGTGTGCTCTCCCAGCACTTAGCTATGTGTCCAGGGGCTCAGCTGCTCCCAAGCAGTAATAGTGTAATGACACCATTTGTCCTTATCTTATCTGATCTTAACTTTGGTAAATGGGATACATATCTAGAAAATTATCTCTTTTATTTTTATTTTCTGATGTGGGTTTTTAAAGCATGTCCTTATTTAAAGCATGTCCTGATTTCTTTGTCTGTTTTTATGTTCCCATTTTCATTTCTAATTTTGCTGATTTGGATATTCTCTGTTTTAATTAATTTGGCTAAATGTTTGTCAATATTATTGATTTCTCAAAGAACCAACTCTCTGTTTCATGGATTCTTTGTACATATTTTGTTTCTATTACCAAATTTCCTTTAATATCATTCATTAAATACCTGATATATTCATCCTATTTATTTAAAAGTTAAATCTATTTGTTGCAAAATAATGCTAATTTCATGATTTTTTATAACCTTGTCATGCATTTGTGTAGTGTGTGTGTGTATGTGCCCATGTGTTTGTGTGAGCTAGTTCTGCCCCTGGAGGTCACAAGAGGATGTTTGCTCTTGTAGATCTGGAATTGCACATATTGTGAGTTGCCTGAGGAAGGTAATAGCTATTGAATTCAGGTCCTGAGAAAAATCTGCACTCCTTTAAATTGTTGATCCACCTTTATAGACCCTATAGTAATTTTTAAATGTCACTGAAATTTTGTGTTTTCTTGAAAGATTTGCAACTATGCCCCAGAATTATTGTAGTTTTGAAGTATATTTTTATTTCCTTTTTATATTACAAAGGCCAGTCTTTATATTTCTAAAATAAATATTAAAATATATTTAAATTATATTATATGGTATTTGATACTAGGCATTATATTCATCTAAGATCATTGTTTTTTATGGATGATTTTATTTTTGTGATTGTTATCAACTTGAAATTTATTATTAATGATAAATATATATATAAGACTTAAAATAATTTTGAAGCATATACTTTTCAGGCTCCAATTTTTTTCTTATAAACAAGTTATTTTAAGTGCAACTTCAATAGTGTTTCTTTTTCAAGCCTCATTCCTGAACTATGATTGGGTTATAGAAAAAACAGCCTATATTTGCAATGACAGAATAGACTAACAGCATTTGTAAGCAAGATGCATAATTTTGTCAGTTTTTAGGGTTTCCTGAAAACATGTTATACACACAGACACATTAGCATGTTTTGTTTTCACTGAAAATCAATCTGTTACCATCAATTTGAGAATCATCTGTTGAGTTAAAAACAAATTTAAACTAATGAAATTGGTCTTATATTTGATTTTGAGGGTTCCTAGGAACACATCTCTAGAATAGAAACAGTCTTGGGTATACGGTAATTCCAGGTCTTATTAGCCTGTATTACTCCCTAATACAATTTCTCCACTATAACAGTAAATAGGATGAGTAGAGAATGTGGAAATGCAGCTTTAAATATAGTTCAATCAAATTCTGTCAACCAAAATATATAGATGAATAGATTTCCCTAGAAAACTGTTAAATCATACCAATTTTCTTCAGTAGTATAAACATGCTATATTAGTGGCACAACATAAAAATTTAGCAAAAATTCATATAAAATTTTTGACATTTACTTATATGCAAAATATACAGACAGAAGTTATATACAAGAATCTGAATTCAAAGCTCATTACTAAAAGAAGTTTTATAATATACTATTTATGTATTTGTTCCATGTGAAATATTCTATACTCCTTGGATGAAAATTATAAAAAGAGTCATGATATTCTTGTCACTATTAGATTAAGTAAGTCTTAATTTGTAAAAAAATCTATCCAGGCCAGGATGCCCAAAAAAGCTTTAGATAACACTCAGAATTTTAGCTGCCACCTTTGCTCCTTTTGGACTGGAATTAGGATGGGATTTTATTATTAAAAAAAAAAAAGTGTGATTGACCAGTTATTGTTTCTCCCAGTTTACTCCTGGTGTGTTGGCCATCTGGTTACTCACAGTGTTGAAGAGAGTGGACAAATACTTCCTGCTTGACTGATAATATCACTGAATCATATTAAGAACTTTTCTGCTTTCTGATATTGTTTATTCTTTCTATAGAAGCTAAAGCAATCAATCTAATTATTATCAATGCACTGATACTTCTGAAACATAATCTCAGCTTAACATTTTTTTATAGATTTACCTACCCTACTCATACTGAAAATACCCTCTAAAAGTTTTTTAAAGGCACTTAAAATTCAGTATATTAGTAGCCAAATTCAACACTGGGCTCAAGTGCAGCTTTCTCCAATTTTTATTAATTATGTATTTTCACTGCCTAGTACCACAATAACACATAAAAAGTCCACTTGAACATATATACGACCTTGTAAAAAGTCATTAACATTTTCCCATTATTCTTTATGATATCTTACAAAATTGCCACATGTAACAAGTCACTTCTGCATTTTAAACATATACTATGAGCATTGGTTCTTCATTTCTCAATGAAGCTTGATGGTGCTTACTTTTATTTATTCATGGGATTATGCCCATAAATGTGAGTTCTTCATACCTTTGTTTAGACCATCTAGCCTCAATGCCTAATTAAATAATAGTTGTTTATTTAAATTTTATTGACTGGGCCTATGAAGGCCCGCATATGACCTGCACAAGGCAAAACCAGAAAAATTTTTACCATGGGTAAGGAAAAATTAATTAAAAAATTAACCCCATACCCCTAGCTTAGGAGCTCTTGGCCCTTCTGGATGCTGCATTGGAGAGTTGGATTTCTTCAAGGATGTGTCACCACTGGTAGGTTACCAATAGATGTCTCTAAACATGGATTTAACAACAATATATTGCATAAAAATATGATATTTAGAATGGGTAAATAAAAGTAAATTTTCAAAGGGAAAGAGAAGAGATAAGAGGAGGAAAAGGAGAAGGAATAAAAATTAAAAGGAGAGAAAGAAGGAGGTAAAGAGCAAAAGAGAAAAAAAGGAAGAGAAAGAGACAGATATAATAAAAGAATGTAAATGCTTTTCACTATAATCACTTTAAAAAAAAAGAAAAAACAGATGTTGCAGAATATTTGTTTAAGTACACAAAGATGTGTTGCGATTGTCTATGTTTTGGAATGTTTAACTATATAAAGAAGTATTGACTTCTTATCTTTTCTGCCTAAGGTACCTGTTTGGCCTAATATGAAGTTGAAGAGCCAATAGCAAGGGAGGAACTGTAGACAAGACTGCTCATCAGGGAGAGTATGTAAGAGAAGAAATGTAGGTTGGGAAAAGAAATAGCAAGAGACACTATGGAGAAGGCAGGGCCAGTCAGCCAGATTTGGGGAAGGCAGAAAATTAGGACATACAGAATAAGAGAAAGTTTTTTAAAAAAAACTCAAGGTAAACTTAGATGAAAACAAACATTATAAGTGCTAGTGGGACAAGTAGAAGCTAAGGTCAAACATTCTTAATTAATAATAATAAATAATAATAATAATAATAATAAGCTTCTTCATTTGGGAGCCTGTTGGTGAACCAAGGAAAATAATAACTACATATGAATGACAGAAAAGATCAACTTAGTTCAAAGAAGACATTCTTGGAATTGTGTTTTTAAAAAGGATGAAGTTTTATTTTATACATGCCATTTAACTTTTTTTCCTATCTGCTGCTCAATGGACATATATTAATTTTTTAACCACAATTGTTTATATGTCTGTCCTGACACCTCTGACACTTTCTCTTTCATATGCATCTCATGTTTGGTTTATAATCTCAGGAAACTTTTAGATGAGTTATCAAGCATAAGTTTCTACAATATGAGGTGAATTTTTTTTAAAAAAATTACCAAAGTGTGATTTATACCTTTTACTTTTGTAACAAATTATGTAAAGGGAACATACTAATTTAGATAAGTTACTACAATTATTTCTAGGAAATCTAATATATTCAACATATTCAAAATATAAAAATAAATTAGTTCCCATTAAAATAATCTTCTTGTATTTTATTATTTTTATTTATTTATTTTGCAAGTCAGCATGAGTTTTTCCTCAATCCTCTGCCCCCTTTTCCCATTTCCACACCCCCAACCCACTCTTCCTCTGTTTCCATGTAGAAAGAGATAGGCTTCCCATGCATATCAACAAAGCATGGTATATTGAATTGCAGTAAGACTAAATACCTCCCATTTTCTTTAAGCTGAGAAAAGCAATGAAATAATAGAAAGAATAATTTTATAACAGCCAGTAAATCATTAGAGACAGTTTGTGTTCCCACTATTAGAGCAAGGAGACCTGCTATCCAAGTGTCATGTATGTGAGGAGAGATTAGGTTGGTCCTGTGTAGGCTCCCTGTTTCTTGGTTCCAAAATCTGTGAATTCCTATGAGCCAAGTAATTTGTCTCTGCAGGTTTTCTTGTGATGTCTTTGACACCCTGCCCTCCAGCTTCTAAAATCCTTCTTCCCTCTCTTTGCAAGATTCTCAGAGCTGGACCTAATTTTTGGCATTCATTTTCATCAGTTACTGGATGAAGCCTCTTTGATGATATTTGGGGTAGTCACTAATCTCATCACAGGAAATGGCCAATTCAGAATATGTATCTGCTAATGCTAGAAGTCTTCGCTGCATCCCTGTAGGCTTGTGAGAGTTTCCCTTTCATCACATTTCTACCTGAAAATAAAATGTTCCTTTATTTTCAATCATCTTATTGAGGATGAGGATAATGATATAAAATAATCTTCTTAAATAATAAATATTTTAAAGGCTATGTTTATGTTTTATATTTTATTATTCTTATTATGAATAAAATCATATTTTTTATCTGTGTATATCCTTGTTCAAGCTCCCTTTCCCCTCCCACCTCTTCCAGTCACTCTCTCCTCCATATCACTTTATCTCCTCTCCAGCAAGGGCAGAAGGTCCCAAGGTCCCAATATGGCTTAGTTCAGTATCTACTCCTGGCAGATCCACTTTCCTCACCCCAAAATCAGGACTTGTTCAGGTGTTCCTCTAGAGGGAGTGGGATCCAAGGTGCCGGTCCAAGGTGTTTCAGATCCCAAGCTCTTCAGTAGTTGTGGTTTGCAGCTTGGGCATGCTTTGCTTTTTACTTTTTTGTCTAGAGTCCACTAATGAGTGAGCACATCATCTGCTTATCTTTCTGGGTTTGTGATACCTTGCTCAGGAGAATATTTTCCAAATCCATCAATTTGCCTGCAAATTTTAGGATATCATTTTTTCTTACTGCTGAGTAGTACTCCATTGTGTAGATGTACCACAGTTTGCTAATTCATTCTTCAGTTGAGGGGCATCTAGGTTGCTTCCAGGTTCTTACTATTACGAATAATGCTGCTATGGACATAGTTGAGCTGATGCCTTTGGGGTAAGGATGCGCATCTTTAGGTTATACACCCAGAAGTGGTATTGCTGGATCCTGGGGGAGATTGATTTCCAATTTTTTGAGAAAGTTTTATAGAATTATATGATATGTATTTGTCTTAGTTTTTAAAGTGATAGTAGAATTCTGTAGTATGTCTATAAAAATGAATGTGCATATAGCATTTTAATTACATTTTAAATATGTATTGCTAATTTTTTGTTTCATACAGAAAAACAGAAAAAGTATCTCTCTCACTTTAAAAAGTTGTTTACATGTGTTTAAACTTACCAAATAAACTAGAAGCAATGCATTGAAAACACAAAAATTAGTATATACATTACGAATAAGTAAGGAAATAATTTCTTCTCTTATTATAGAATTTATAATTTGCTTACCCTTTGAGCTTACTTATTCTGCAAATATTACCAAGGAAACCTTGAAGATATGTGATAGAAGTACATCTTTTTATGAAATGTAACTAAGGTGTTTACAGTAAGCAGGAGGCTCCCTGTTGATTTTCGATTGACACATTGTCTTAAAATTAGAAACAATATTACAGTAGTCATGTTGACAATAAATTTGGCATTACTAGATTTTTATTTTAAAGAGATTTATATTATTTATGTATCAGCTTATCTGTGTTAGTGTAGAGCCAGTGTTTGAAGACAGTGCCTAGAGAGGTCAAAGAGAGCATAGGATTCTCTGATGCTGAAGCCAAAGTCATGTTGAGCCTCTCAGACTTATTTACATATATTTACATTATTTTGGAAGGTTTAGAAAAAATGTTATATAGATAAAATTTGCTTTTAAAAACATTCTAACTATTTTGTTTTTACTGCTAAAAGCAGAGTCCAGTACTGCTGTTTTGACCAACCTAATATGCCTATTATATCTTTAGTCATGCTATGTGTTCAATTATTTTTTGCAACATTCAATATGAAAGCCTTACACAATAGTAAGCATATTAATGCAATTATTGATTCATTGCTTCATCTGAATTCCAAAGTGCCAGTTAAAAAAATTAAACAAAGTAGGACACTGGAATGAAATTAGTCACACCCCCTGCTATGCAAACAATCAGATATTTTAGCTTTATTTTTCTTTCATTTATGTGCCTAGTTATATAAAATAATCATTATTTTATAAAGTTGATTCATAGTTTAGTTTATCCATACATTCTCAACTTTTTAATTTAGTAGTCTTCTGTACACCTTGGACTTTCTTCTGTGGTAAATACTTTATCTAGAATTCTTCTTTGGGAAAATTGTATTAATAGAAACTCATTGTGAAATTTTCTCTGATTTTTGTTGTCTGAAATGCTTTTATTCAGCTGAAACTTCTTATTTTTAAAAGATTCATTTTGAAATTTTTTATCACTCACTTTTATCAAGTTTACAAAATTTTTATTAATCTTCTCTGATATACTAATAAAGAAATGATTTCAAATGTAAATTGTATTATCATCTACTCTGGAATATTTTGCACATTTGTTCCTAGAAAAATTTAGATAGCCTTGGTTATGTGTTTGCATTGTCTGTGTGTTTTCTCTGATCTGTTGTAGGTTAAAGTCACATCATCATTTTAAAAAGTTGCTAATATTATTGAAAGTTTAAGCCACCATAACATCAGATATTACCATTTGTTTGTTTATTTTGCAATCTACCTGGTGAGATTCACATCAAGGAGTTAATGTATTCCTCATTATGTATTTATAATTTGTCTGAAAAATATTAAATAACATAATAATTGGTTTATTGTCAGAAGGGCTATTACTATTCGAAATATTCTGAAAGTATCCAACAAAAAAGAGAAAAATTTGTCTTCTATAAATAGTACTACCAAATGACATTCATAGTCACAGGAGTGGTTTTATGGTAACTGACAACTGGGATTTATAAACTATAGAAGTACCGATTATTGAGAAGACTAGATGTAGTTGCCTAGAAACTTAAGTGCCATAAATAGCTAAGTGTGTGGACTAAAAATATGGAAAGTATGAAAAAGATAAGGGACCTGGGAGCAATATCCATGGAACCTGGCATATATATAAGAATGAATGCTAAGGTTGGAAGTAGAATAATGTAGACAAGTAAAGGAATGTTTTCTGGACTATAGAAAACCTTAAATTCTTAGTTTGAAATGTCTTAGTAAAGCCTGTAAATATTAGAAAGGACATATCTGTTAACACAACATATAAAATCCTTTAGGGCTAGAGAAAATTTAAAGCCACATAGTCTTCTTGAGGGAAAGTCATGGAAAGATACACACACACACACACACACACACACACACACACACACACACAAACACACACACAATCACAGATAGGACTGCTTAGAATTTCTCACCTGCATAATGAAAGGTTATAAAATTTTGGAATAGAAACTGTAGACATCTGAGAAAAGAGTCCAGCAACATGGACTCAAAGTGACAGAAATATTTGGGAATACACAAAAATCCAAGAATTGTCTCATCTGTAAAACAATCTCAAAATAAATTATTTTCTGTTTCAAAATAAGACTAAGAATAAAATAGTGATAGAGATTTATAAAGGTCAGGGTTGTAGAATCAATAAGCATAATAAATGAATGTTTAAGTAGTATCATATCTTTTATTGTATATTATTTGACTTTCAGAAACTTACCAATTTATTTAACAACTAGGTTTTAAGAATTTGAAATTTTCTGTTTCTCTTGCTGTCAACTTATTTTCATCAGCCTACATATGAAAGTTGCTGGGTATATTCAATGTATCTTTACAGAATGTATATATACAATGAAACACAGGATGTTAATTTAATATATAGCTACTATTATATACATTGTTGTGCTTTATGTTAACAAGTACATATCTCCTCGATTTGCATTTTTCTAAATCCTGTCTGTTCTTATTAACGTTTTTAATTAAAAATGGATTGTTTTCTCATACAATACAATGTAATCACACGTTCCCCTTTTTCCACTCCTCCCACCTCCCAAGTCCCTTCTCCCCAGAATCCACTCCTTCATTTCCTCTCCAGAAAAGATCTGGTCTCCAAAAGACAACAACAGAGAAGTAGAACAAAACATGATACAATAAGACAAACCAAAAGCCCTCAAATTGAGCCTGGATAAGACAACCCTATAGGAGAAAAAGAATTTCAAGAGCAGGAAAAAGAATCAGAGACACACTCACTCCCAATGTTAGAAATACCACAAAAAAATACCAAGCTAATGGCCACAATATAAGCAGAGGATCTGGTGCAGACCCATTCAGGTCCAGTGCTTGCCATTGCCATCTCTGGGATCCCATGTGACTCCTATTTAGTTTATTCAATGTGCCATGTTCTCCTGGTGTCTTCCATCACTTTGATTCTTACAATCTTTCCTCCCCTCCTCTGTGCGTTCTTCATCTCTGGGGAGAGAAACCCAATGGAAACCTTTAATTTTGATTTTCTCTTGACATAATATCTGGCTGTGGGTCTCTGTCCCCCTACCACTTGGTGTGGGAGGCAGCCTCTCTGTTGATAACTGGATAATGCACTGAACTGTGATCAGCATATAGAAGAAATCATTGTGAATCATTTTGTTTAATCACTAGTCATATTTGGTTGTATCCTTCATATCTACACTATCCATTCTCTACTTTCTGACCATCCAAACACTGTGGAGTATAAGCTCCCTTTCTTTATGGAGTGATTAAAGTAAAATCATACATTGATTGGACACTCTCACAAGTTCTTGGACCACCATTGTCCCAGCACATATTTTATATTTGGATAAGAGAAGAAGGTTTCTCTCTCTGTAGCCTGTAGAGTACCTTCTCACACCAAAAAGACTATAATAGTTGAAAACTTTAGGCTCACACCATCTCTGCATCAAATAATCAACATACATTTACCCACATTTATTTTTCACAAACTGAGTTCATTTACTAGTGACTTTAATTATCTTATGTTATCTCACAATAGTGAAAATATTTCCTGAGTAATGAAAAGCAATCAGTGATGAGTCAATTTGGCCGTAGTCACTGAACTCCATAGCGTCTTTGGGTTCATATTTAACTACTCCAAAAGTAACTTACAGTTGTGATGAAATGCACTAGTACGATTTGTTGAAGGAGGCAGAGGCAGGAGGTTTGCAAGTACAAGGCTAGGCTGGGCATCATATCTTTTAAGTGTCTGAGATGAAAGCAGTGAAATGGCCCAGTGCAAGGAGACATTACAAAAGTATATAAAAGGTCTCCTGAGTGCCATGGGTAAAAGGAAGATGGGGTGACTGTGGAAACCTCAAAGAGGTTGGTTGTCTAGTTTTGCTGATGATATCAAATGTTGTGTAGTACAAGGAGAAATAGAAATCTGTTTAACTTTGTATCCAATCTGAACTAGAAAAATATGTTTTTATATATGAGTTTTAAATAGTAGTGGAGATGGAGGAGTAACATTTTCACCAGAAGTAAAATAAAGTATTAATATTATCCCTTGAAACACACTTAATGCAGAAACTCCATTTTAGAATGTTATCTTTCATAGTAAAGTTCAGTAAATGTTCATAACCTGCATTTTTAACAAATAGCCTTATTGTGTAAATAAATCTGAAAGCACCAAGGAAAGACCAGAAAATCACATGATAAAAGATCTTAACTTGTTTGTTATTTTGTTTCTTTAGTTTATGTCTTATGTTTCTGTCTCATAGGTACATCAGGTACTATATTATCCAAAATTTTGAAATAAACTTTCCTTAGGTATTAATATAATGAAAAGATAATTTCTTACAAAGAAAAAGAAAAAACAGAAAGAGGATAGAGAAATTAGGAGTATTTAAGTCCAATGATACTTGGGCATGAAAGAGCATTGATATCATCTACTGTATAATGTAAGCTTAGTACATTCTTAAAAATGTGTGTGTGTGTGTGTGTGATTATTGGAAACTACTATATTTCTTCTAAACCTTTTAAAATCTAAATTAATTAAATTAAAGCTGGGTGTAGTGACTTAAGTCTTTATTGTCAATGCCTAAGGGGTGGAAGCAGAAGGATCACCATGCATTCAAGGCCAGCCTTGGCTACATGCTGAGGTTGGGGTCAGTCCAGGTGATACACAGAGCTATTGTCACAATGTTCATCAATTTTTTTTAAAGTGGAATTAAGAGGAGGGAAAAATCAGCTTAATGACTTCCTATGAGTATAGTTTTTACTAGCATTAGTTCCAACAAGAAAATGCATTATTAAGACAAAAATCACCTATGAGTGGGTTTAAAAGGAATGAATAAATGAGTGAATGAATAAATAAATAAATAAATAAATAAATAAATAAATAAATTAAAAGGTAGTATTACCAGAGTATATGACTGAAAGGGACAATATGGTCAGTAAAAGTGGGGCATTGATCATAAACTATGTTGCTGTGCCTTCTATATATACCAGGCTCTGTGCATGAGGTATGTTTTCTTTATCAAAGGGGAGTCACCAAAACAGTACCTGCAAGAGATGTTCAATAGTCGTTGTGATTTCAAGCTCAGAATTTCCCTGAAGGATCTAATTTTGATTCAAGCCATGAGTAAACCCAGATGTCTACTTTCCTAAGAATAGCTTATCTTTTGACACCTGTGAAATTGGAGACTTATATTCCCTGAAGGATAAGGATTGGTATTTAATATTAAAACACCTTGCATAGCTGGAGGTGTTGAAAGGCTGAGACATTTATAGTATTGAGGAAAAGTTACTGATAGTAAAATTGGACAGAAAACTAATATTATCATGTCTTTAAATAAACTTGGATTTTGCTTGATATAAACTTAGTAATTATTAATTATTTTATCTTAGTCATTTTAATAACATTATTAAACTTATTTTCTCAATATTTCCCCTAATTTAATTTGAGCATAGGAGGAAATAGGGAATTTGACAAAAAAAAGAATAAATGAAAAAAAGTCATCTAAATGTTAATTCACTTCCAAAGAAAATCTGATATTACTTGATACTATTTAAAAATTTTTTTCTCAGACAGATAGATAGAAATGATCTCTACTTACTCAGCAGTCATCACTAGTGTAAGATAATACCATTCGATGCTACTTAAATGTAATGAGAGGAGAAAACCTGCATTTGGAAGTGTTTGTGTGTGTGTGTGTGTGTGTGTGTGTGTGTGTGTGTGTGTGTGTGTGTGTGAGTGTGTGCCCTCACTAAACTAGCCTGAAGTGACAGCAACCATCAGTGGCACCCATGTTAGTACATGCAAACATTAACATGAGGTGAATTCTTCAAAATACTGCACCTTCCACCAATTCAAGGTATATGTCCTATGGAAACAGTCTTGAACAGTTACTTTCAGAGGGACAGCAAATATTGCCAGAACCCAACTGTTCTCCTATCAGGCAAGCACTCTGCCAACTGAACTATATTTTCTGTCCTGAATAAATTTGGTAAAATTACTTTTTAGAGAATTTTGATCATAATTACGGTTTTTACAACATATCTACACCCCTTTTTCTCCAGACTCCTTCCATGCTACCTATCCCACTCAATTTCTTGACATCCTTAATTAGTGCATCACACACAAACACACACTACTGAGTCCTCTTAATTTTTGGCACTTGTGCAAGTATTTTAGGAATGACCCCTTTTTATTTTATAATATTTTTCCACGGAACATATTTTTCCTGAGAAGACTATTTCTGGTCACCATTAAACATAAAATGTGTGCTTATTCTATGTCACATACTAGAACTGTGGAAAAATTTATAATATTTTTGATCACATAAATTTTGTTTAAAATCTGCTCTGTAACACCTGAGAAAATAAGTCAGTCCAGTCATATGCCTGCCATACAAGCAGCAGGATGTGAGTTGTGATCCCCAGCACCCAAATGAGAAGGCAGTTGTGGCAGCCTGAATGCACCATCTTTAAAATAGACAAACACAGGAAGATTCCTGGGGCTTAATTTTTGGAAGCTAATCTCAGTGAATCTGTGAGTTCAAGTCTCAGCAAGAGACTGTCTCAAAAGGTGGACATAAAGGACAGTATCTTGCATCAAACTGGCCTCTACATGAATGCACATACATGAACATGTTAATTGCCCACACATGAACACACACACACTCATCACAGATACAAATAGTACTAAATAATACATATCTTTTTTAGATCTTTGTTGTAAAAGAGTTTATAACATATAACATCTTCTTGTAAGAATAAGAATGCTATAAGCAAAAACGAACTCTAAGGAATTCTAAGTCCTTTATTTTTTAAAAAGTCTGTGCTTAAAGAATTATAAAACATTTCTGTATATTCCAAAAGTAATCCATGTAAATATTTTGTAATATTCCTGATTTTCTATCTGTATATTATATATAGCTTTGCATAAGCCTATATTAATAGAGAAATTTTAACTAATATAGGCCTAGTGATTACAACTACTACACAATAAATAAACTAACATTCATATTTTTCTTTGGGGATTTTATATTAAAATTTGAAAACACATGGGGAGTAAACTCATGTTGGGTGCCAGATATTGCAAGAATTATTTAAATGCAATGTGTCATATAAGGATTAATATTTATTAAAGGGTTAAGCAAGTAGATATAATGTATCTTTAATGTAATGTTAGGAGGGTCATAACTTCCATGCTGGATGTTCAGACTATTCCCAGGGAAAGTAGGAACCAAACAGGAAAAAATGAGTCTGTGTTCCCAGGTCTTGATCAGTCCTGGCCATACCCCACTGGGGGCTGAATCGTCTGAGGTCACTAGGATTGACCAAGGTCAGTAACACTTCCTTGGGTAATACCTGTATACAACTACGTGCAAGGGTCTCTCTACAGGCAGAGAGCAGTGGAGGTACAAGTGATGTATCCTAGATGTGTAAGTATTTTTATATTAAATCTGTACTTGTTTATTTTATGATATTTGTGTATATGTGAATGTATGTGGAAGTTGAATGTATGCTATTTTTCTACCAGGTGGTTTATAAAGATCAAACTCTCACTTGGCATCAATTGTTTCTATCAAATAAGAACTGTTTTAAAATTTATTTTATTTAATTTTTTATTATTGAATAAAGTCTCAGTTTTTATCCATGTATCCCCTGGATCAAACTCCCTTCCCTCTCCCGACCCCTTCCAGTCACTCTCTCTTCTCCCCATCTCATCACTTCCTCCCCATAAAGGGCAAGAGGTCCTAAGATGGGTTAGTTCAGCATCCACTCCAGGCAAGTCCAATTTTCTCATTCCAATATCAAGACTGGGTCAGGAGTTCCTCTGGAGGGTATGGACTCCAAGGCAGTGCATGGTGCTTCATATTGCAAACTGTTCAGTGGTTGAGGTTGGAAGCTTGGGTGTGCTTTGCTTTTTGTTTAAAGTCCCCTTATGAGTGAGTATATTTCAGTCAAGCAGCAAAACAGAAAATTATCTTGCATGAATAAATAGCTTTTATAGACAACAGCTGAGAGAGGCATCTCACAGACACACTTGCACTCATAATCAACTCAAAGAAAATATAATGCTAAGGTATAAACCAAGGAAGGTGGTAAAAGACCCCTATACAGAAGGCTTTAAATTTTTGAATAGATAGAAAACGCCACAGAAATAGGTAATACTTTGAATGCTTAAAGATGGGTAGAATTAATATTGTGAAAATAATCATTCTTTCAAAAGTTGTGATCAGATTCAGTGTAATCCCAATTAAAGCTCCCAATTCATAATTCAAAAAAATAAAAAAATAACTTGTCCAAAATTCATATAATTTACAAAAATAAAACTGGGTACTTTGTATTATATAGAAAGCTGATGCAGAGACAATATTATTTTAAGGAAAAAACCTGGCATGGACACACTGAAGTAGTAGTTAATAACATAAAATAGGCTACCAGGTATGAATGTTGGGATGTAACTGAAACAGTAAGAAATACTGCAATGGCTTTTACACTTGTGACGCTTTAGAGTTACAGTAAAGCAGAAGAAGACTTAACCTGCAACCCTGCTCTGGGCAATTCTTGTATCATAGTGCTGTGGAAGGAAATGTGACCTTGCTTCAGGTACCAGATAATGTCTGAACCCTGTCCAGAGCAGAGTCAGAGGTGAACAGATTCTGGCACCTGGACCACACATCCTGAGAGTCCCTCTGCATGATCAGGGTCAATCCCTAGGGTCTAAAATCAGACTCGCCCTAGAAGACTGGAGCTAGGCTTTTTGGCTGTGAGGGGCTCCCCGAGACACCTAAAAGAGGGGACCTTGCATGGCTAAGCCCGCCTCCAGGGAGAACTGCATCATCAGAGAAGGACTGAGGCTTTGATATTGATTTTCAAAAATCAATAAAAGAAATAAAATAAAATTTAAAAATAGTCAAATTTTTTTATTTGTTCTGTATTTTTTGTGGCTTAATTATTATGTTGCTACCAAACTTTTTTTGGGAGAGGGGAGGGTCTAACCTATTTGATGTTCTGTACTCTTCTTGTGCCTTTATAGGCATTTCCTTCTTCAGGTTGGGAAAGTTTTCTTCTATGATTTTATTGAATATATTATCTGTGCCTTTGAGCCAATATTCTCTTTCTTCTATTTCTATTATTCTCAGGTTTTTGTCTTTTCACGGTGTCCAAAACTTTCTAAACATTTTGTTTTATGGGTTTCTTTTTTGTTTTAATGTTTTCTCTGTCTGAAGTATCTAGTTCCTTTGTTGAGTCTTCTACTCCTGAGATTCTCTCTTCTATCTCTTAAATTCTGTTGGTTGTGCTTATATCTGTATTTCTAGTTCTTTTCTTCAGATTTTCTATTTCCACCTTTGCCTCATTTTGTGCTTTCTTTTTTGCTTCTATTTCAGTTTTTAGTTCTTGGAATGTTTCTTTCATTTGTGGTTTTCTTTTCTTGGTTTTCTTTCAAGGATTTGTTCATCTCTTCCAAATTTTTGTTTGTATTTCTTCTATTTTTTAAGGAAATTTTTATATTCTCTTTTAAGGTTTTATATTCTTTATAAAAGTGTTTTTGCTGTTGTTTCCTTCTGTTTCCTCTTCATTGCTTTGTTCAGGTCTTGGTGTTGCAGAACCACCAGTTTCTTCTGGTGTTACCTTATTGTTCTTTATATGGATATATATATTCTTGCACTGGATTTTGCCTGTTTATTCAGTTGTTCACTCTTAGTCAACTCCTAGTCAGTTGTGGCTACAAGGTTTATGTGTCTCCTGTCTGCTCTCAACAAGGAGTCTGCATGATCTCTGACTCTGCTGTGGGCATGGGTCAGTGTTTTGAAGGTGTCCATCTGTCTATGATGATGCAGTTTACCCTGGAGGTTGGACTCTGCCATGGAAGGTCCCTCTAGCTCTATATATCTACTAGAATGATAAATATCACTTGGCTTCAGCCATCAAATACTTACTAAGGCCAATTACCATCCTATATTATGCATATAAATATTAATTAAGTTTTCAGCCATATTGGGCATATTTTACTTTTACTTTTGCAAAAAAGAAGACTCAAAGCTTAAATAATTATTTTCATGTCACATAGTTTAAGTACAAATACAATATTTCAGGCAATAAATTTTTAATTAATAAGTAGAGATAGCACCACAAAAATTATATTAACTCCTTTTAGACTATTGGATGTGATGAGCCAGCAAAATGGCTCTCTCTATGTAAAAGTAAAGTGCTTGCTACTTAAGTATCTAAGTTTAATCACAGAGACCACTGTAAAAAGAAAGTACTTACATCAAAAAATTGTAGTCTCAACTACACATTCGTTGCACAATGTGCATTTACGTAAGTATCCTCACTTTCTTTTCTCTCACACACACACTAGTAATAAATAAATTGTTATATAAAAGGGTCACTCTTCTTATACATTACCCCAAGATGTCAGCCCAAAACCAACACACAAACAAGCATCATTAATTAAACATAGCATCTTAATTAAATAAACATATATTGTATTATTTAAAAAATATATGTAATTAAAGGAGTATAATCCTAGAATTTGAGAGGTAACAGGCATAGGATGATTTGGAAAGAAGGGTGAAGGGCCGAGAATGATGTCAGCATATACTCATGTATACAATTCCCAAAATAATTGTCATTAGACTATTTGGAATAGACTTATAAGGAAAATATAGTTAAATAATTTAAGCCTGACAGTTTTTAGCAGTAACATCGAAAGCTTGTGCAAAATGGGAGTTTGATGATATTTGTGACTCATTCACGAAACTATAAGCTTTGCTGTCATTCTGCTCTTTATAGCATTATTGCTGCTGGTGTCATTGAGTGGCACTAAAACTGTAATCTATATCATAATGTAGAAATAAAAAATAGTTATAAACAGTTTTAAGTGTTATAATGAAAATGAGAGAGTGCAATGCAGTGTTTTATAAAGTCAACTAATCGTTTTGGGATATGTCACTAGAGTTTCACTCTGATGCATGGACCAGGAATGTGGTTGTGCTAGCAGGCCTCTACCATGGCTGTGCAAGCAACTTACTGAGAGTGTTTATTGGGTCTAGGGGTCAATGAATTAATTAAAAAAATAAATTTGTAACTCATGGTTATGGTAAAAATAGGTTTTCTTCAATTAATACTTTCTGCTTTCTGGCTCTGAATTTAGCATTATCTATTTTAATTTCTTTTTTTTTTTCTTTATTTTGTATTTATCAAAAAAAAACAGTAAAAAGAATTTAAAATGCAGAAGAGTTAACAATAACTATACAGAGGATAAGAATCATAAGCATGGCTTATCAAGGGTAGAAATACAAATAAGATTGCTACACATATATTTTCTTTGTGTTCAGCTTTCCCTATATATCCTTATTCAAGGTCTC
>PVIH01003311.1:16687-93907 GCA_004025045.1 Sigmodon hispidus | reverse complement strand
GGACTGTCTATTTTAATTTCTATGTATGTGTGTATGTACAAGACTAGTTGAGTTTATGCGTACCAAATATATCACCTGCACATAATGAAGTGTCCTCAGAGTTCAGAAAAAATTTTTTGATTTCCTGGAACTAGAGTTACAAGTAATTGTTTCCCATGTGGCTTCTGGGAAACAAACCCAAAGCTGGCTTTTCTCTTACCCTCTACGCTTTTTCTCCAGTTCCTAGTAACGGTTTAAATATAATTGAATATTAATTTCAGGTCTGCAAAGTGTGATATGATAGCTATGTTCCAGCTCTGTAAAAAGTTATTTGGGTTGCTATTCAGGATGGGGTAAGTAGTAGTGGCACATAGGAGGCACAAGATCAGATGAGGTGTAGTAAAAAGTTTATAAGAAAGATCTTGATCCCATGTGATACTGAGGACAATGAAGGCTTAATATAAAAGGAATTCTGGATGTAGATTATGTAATAGATAGATAAAGGAGACATGAGTCTAGGTATCTACCATTGTTAGTATATTATAATAAAGATCATTATTGTATGTAAGACTCAGGAAGCACACTTGTATTATAAAAGAATAAAAATAAATTTTAGACATCATGTGTTTGACAATATATAGAAAATAAGCAAGGATAACAGGAACAAAGCATTTTTGGATGGAGGATATCAGGAGACCAGTGTTCTCTAAATTAACTGCATAAAGCAAATCTGAACTCAGAAGACTGAGACAGCAATCTCTGGGCCTGCAGCAGTCTGCAACATGTCATTTGTGTGTGTACTGTGGCTTTTATTTTAGTGTTCTTATGGGACTTCTGAGTGTTTGAATGAGTGGATCTCTGAAGCATATGACGCCTCTTGAGATCTTTCCCTTGTTTTGCCTTCTACGGTCCAATTTTGATATGATAGATTTTATTTTATCTTATTATACTTTATTTTGCTTTTTCTTCTTGTTATATCTTAGGATGTTGTATTTTCCTAGAAGTAGACAAACAAGGACAAAAAAGGAGTTGATCCAGATGGGAAGGAAGAAGGTAGGAAGAAGCTGTAAGGAGTAGAAGAAGAAAAAAACAGTAGCCAGGATATATCATTTGAGAAAAAAATCCACTTTCAATGAAACAGAAATAAATTAATCATTTTATTTTCCTCCAATAATCATTATAACTACACATATACTTACTATTTCAGCACATAATAAACTATATAACAAAAATTATTTTATTTAGTGGGAAAAATTCATTGTCTTGTTTACATATTTCTACTTTGAGGTCCTTACAATACTAAAGAAATTAAATGTATATTTGCTATATTAAATATAAATTTTTCAGAATTTCTTTTTTCTATGTATTTTTGAATAACAAAATAGTATGTTTTTATTTTTATTAACTTGTAGTACATTTTGTTACTTAAAATGTTTTTCTTATAACCTCTACTGCTCCCTCTCTCTTCCTTTCTTCCCATCCTCCCTGAGCCTCCCCCATATACCATCCCTGTATCCATTCCCCAGGGAGGGTAAAAAATCTCAAGGTGAGCCAGTTGGATCTTGCAGATCCACTTGATGTAGGTCCAAGACCATCAACCCCAATATTAAGTGATCCTCTGTAAGGAATGTGCTCCAAGAAGCCAGATAACACACCAAGAATAAACTTTGGTCCTACTGCAAGATGATCGACAAGCTACCCATGCCATTCAAATATCATCTATATTCAAAGGGTCTTGTCCCTTTCAATGAATGTTCCTCAGTGGTTATTTCAGTGTCAGTGAGCTCATGTTAGCTCAGATCAGTCATCTCTGTGGGTGTACTCCTCAGGATCTTGATTCCTTAGCATATATATTTTCTCCTTTTGTAGAGGATAAGCAACATGGATAAGCAACATGGTGCTTAGCTATGGATCTCTACTTTAGCTTATATCAATTGATGGATGAAGGCACTATAATGACAATTAGGGTGGTCATTCATTTGATTATAGTGGAAGTCCTGTTTAGACACCTTCTCTACTATTTGGGGTAAAAATGTGCTTGCCTTAGTTATATGACCAATAGTGATATTACTGGATAGTTGCGTAGACTGATTCCCAGTTTGCTGAGGAACTGCCATATTGACTTCCAAAATCCTAGCCAGGGACACCTTGTGAGTTCTTGGATGTTTCCCTAGCACCAGGTTTCTCTCTAACCCTTCAACAGCTCCCTCTATCAAGGTATTTATTTCTTTATTCTCCCACTTTGTTGTTCCTCCCACTCAACCATCTCATTCTTTCATGATCTTTTCCTACCTCTTCTTGCTAACTCCCCAATTAGATTCCAATTTACTGAGGAGATATTCCCTATTTTCAATTCTGAGAAGGGATCCATGAGTGTCTCCCTTAAGTTCCTCCTGTTCCCTTCTTGCTCTGTGTTTGTGAACTATTGACAAGTTATCATTTGCCTTATGTCCAAAATTCAATTAAGAATAAGGATATACATAGATATACACAGATATATTCCTTCTCATCTTCTTCTTTTTAACTTTTCCTTAGCCCAAAGGTGATTCAATTGAGAGATGTCCATTTTATAAGTTTGCAGATCTTCTGTGCTTTCGGTCATTGTTGAATTCTAATTTTAGTTCATAGTGGCCTGATAGTATACAATTGATTATTCCCATTTTTGTGTCTATTTATATTTGTTTTATGACTAAGAAAGTCATCAGTTTTAGAGAAACTTCCAAGTATTTCTGAGAAGAAGGTATACTCTTTGGTTTGGAGGTAGAAAGTTATATGTATATATATATATATACATGCTGCTTGGCCTTTTTCCTTTGCAGCTCTTATTTGTCTTCTTTAAACTGTATGTTTAGTGTTTTGAGTATTATGTGGAAAGCAGATTTTGGGGAGATCTAGTCTATTTCGTGTTCTGTACACTTTTTGTATCTTCATAGGCATTTCCTATTTTTAGGTTAAGAATATTTCTTCTGTGATTTTGATGAATATATTTTCTGTACCTTTGAGCTGGTATATTTCTCCTTATTCTATTTTATTATATTTCCTAATCACTTTATGTTATGACTGTTTTGATTTTAGTTGGTTTTTTTTTTTTTGACTGATGCTTTTCCTCTATCAAATATTCCACACTGGAAATTCTTTCTTCCATGTCTTGCATTCTCCTGGTTATGCCTGTATTTGTAGTTTCGGTTCATTTTTTTAGATTTTTGATTTACAGCATTCCTTAGGTTTGTGTCTACTTCATTGCTTCTATTTTAGTTTTTTTTTAAGTCTTGTACTATTTCTTTCACCTATTTGTTTTTCCTTTGTTCTCTAGACTTTCTTTAAGAAGTTTATTGTTTTCTTTCAATTTTTGCTTGTTTTTTCTCTATTTTCATAAGGAAAATTTTTTATTTTTTCTTTAATTTCCTCTTTAAAGTTTATTTTATCACCTTTATAAAGATTTTTTAAAGGCTGTTTTCTCTTCTTATTTTAAAATGGACTGTTCAGATTTTCCTGTTTTAGAACCACTAGATTCGAGAGGTGCCATATTGTTCTTAATAGTGTTAAATGAATTTTTATACTGCCATTTACCCATCTTTTCCACTGAGTGCTGTATTTGTTATCTTTGTTTCAGCTGGCTGTTTTGGTCTACTAGGTGTTCTTCATGCAATTGTAGCTCTTGGATAACTTGGAGGCAGTGGGATCTGTGTCTTAGAAACAAATTGAGATTTGCAGCTACAGTTCTTATAAAGGAACTCTTCAGAATCTGTGTCTCAGGAGACTACTATTGTAATGGTAGTCTCCCAGTGCTGTGTCTCGGGAGTTGCTCTTGTGATGGAGTTCTCCAGATTGTGTGTCTTAGAAAGCAACTGCATCTGGAGCTCATCTGCCGGGTCTCTCCAGAGGCTGTGTCTCAGAAAGCAGCAAAGGTTGGGGGTATGGGTGGTTTTGGCAAATGATTTTGAATACTTTTGACCTCTTTGAAAAAAAATGAGGTGTTCATAGGTATGTGAATTAATGTCTGGGTCTTCAGTTTGATTACATTGATTTACAAGTGTTTTTTTTTTTTTTTTTTTTTTTTTTTTTTTTTTTTTTTTTTTTTTTTTTTTTTTTTTTTTTTTTTTTTTTTTTTTTTTTTTTTTTTTTTTTTTTTTTTTTTTTTTTTTTTTCTTTAGCTCTATTGTAGAGCTTGAAGTTAAGGATATATAATAGAAATATCCTCCAATTTCTATTATTGACTTATTGAAGAGGATTATTTTGACAATTCTGAGCATTTTCAAATTACATATAAAGTTGAATATTAGTTCTTTGAGTACTTTCAGGAATTGTATTGGGATTTTAATAAAGATTGCATTGAATCTGTAGATTGCTTTTAGTAATATTGCCACTTTTACTATACTGATTCTACCTATCCAAGAACATGAGAGATCTTTCCATTTTCTAATATTGTCTTTAATTTCTTTCTTCAATGACTTAAACTTACTTCCCTATAGTTACTTCTTCTTTGTATCTACATAGTCATTTTTTCTTTAGATTGGGAACTTTTTCTTTTATTGATTATTGTATATATTTTCTGTGACTTTGAGCTGGCATTCTCCTCCTTCTATTGCTATTATTCTTAGCTACCTCTTTTCATGATGTCCGAGATTTCCTGGATAGTTTGTGTTATTTCTTTTTTGGCTTTATTTTTATCTTTAACTAACATGTTTATTTTCTTTTCTCAATTGTTTTTTATTTTGAATAAAGTCATATTTTTTATCCATGTATCCCCTTGTTCAGAGTCCCCTCCCCATCCTGTCCCTTCCTGTAACTCACTCTTCTTTCCATCAATTTATGTCCTCCCCAGCAAGGGCAGGAGGTTCCAAGGTCCCAAGGTGGCTTAGTTCAGCATCCACTCCACGCAGATCCACTTTCATCATTCCAACATCAAGGCTGGGTCAGGTGTTCCTCTGGAGGGAATGGGCTCCAAGGTTCAAGAACAAGGTATTTCAGATCCCAAGTACTTCAGTGGTTGTTGTTTCCAGCTTAGACATGCTTAGCTTTATATATATATATAAAGTCCACTAATGAGTGAGTACATCCCTGCTTATCTTTCTGGGTTTGTGATACCTCGCTCAGGAGGATATTCTCCAAATCCATCCATTGGCCTGCAAATTTTAGGATATCATTTTTTCTTACTGCTGAGTAGTACTCCATTGTGTAGATGTACCACAGCTTGTTAATCTATTCTTCAGTTGACGGGCATCTAGGTTGTTTCCAGGTTCTTCCTATTACGAATAATGCTGCTGTGAACATAGTTGAGCTAATGCTTTTGGGGTGTGAGTGTACATCTTTAGGGTATATGCCTAAAAGTAGTATTGCTGGATCCTTGGGGAGATAGAATCCCCGTTTTCTGAGAAAACACCATACTGCATTCCAGAGTGGCTGAATGAGTTTACACTCCCACCAACAATGGAGGAGTGTTCTCCTTGCTCTGCAACCTCTACACCATAGGCTGTCATCTGTGACTTTTATCTTAGCCAATCTGACAGGTGTCAGGCGGTACTCAAAGTTGTTTTGATTTGTCTCTGATGGCTAAAGGCACCGAGCACTTTTTCAACTGTCTTTGAGCCATTTTAATTCTTCTGCTGAGAATTTCATTTTTAGTTCTGAACCCTATTTTTTGATGGCATTATCCAAGGCTTTGGGCTCTAGTGTCTTGCGTTCTCCATATATTTAAAGAGTTCAGTCAGTCCTCTGTCACTTGTAGGGTTGGTAAAAATCTTTTCCCATTCTATAGGCTGTTGTTTTGTCTTATGTTCTGTATCCTTGGCTTTACAGAAGCTTCTCTGTTTCAGGAGGTTCCATTTATTGATAACATGTTTAATTTCAATAACAAATCCTCCATGCCAGATATTTTCTCATTTCTTCCATTCTGTTGGTTATGCTTCCATCTGTAGTCCTTATTTATTCACTCAGACTTTTCTTTGCCAGCATTACTTCAGTTTCTGAGTTCTTTGTTGCTTCTATTTTAATTTTTAAATCTTAAACTGTTTCCTTCATCTGTTTGACTTTTTCCCCTGGTTTTATTTATTTTATTAAGGAATAAGTTATTGTCTTGTAATGTTCTGATTCTGTTTTCTTCTTTTTCCTTCAGGGTTTTCCCTTTTTGCAGGTTTCTATTATCTACAAAATGATGGTTTTAAGATTTTTTTTCTGTGTTTTTTATATTGGCATATTCAGGTCTTGCTGTTGTAGAACCACCAGATTCTGGTGGTGCCATATTGTTTTTTATGCTGTTATTTGTATTTTTGCACTGTCACCTGCCTATTGATTCCCTGAATCAATGAGGTTTTTGTCTGTATTTCAGGGAGCTGTTCTTGGTACAACATCTCTGGCTTTGTTAGTATCTCAGGAATCTTCTCTTGGTTGAATCTGAGCTCTTTGTCCACTTTGAAGTAGAGTATCTTGTGTCTCAGTGAGCTATTCATGGTCCAATAGCAGCTGGCTGTTTATGTGTGTCAGGGATCCAATATTTGTTTAATATGGGCCCTTGATTCAGTAGAAGCTCTTGAGCCTATAGGAGCTCTTGATTAAATGTGGGCTCTTGATTCAATAAAGGCATGAAAGCTCTGGGTCTCAGGGAGCTATTCTTCATCTAATATGTGCTGATGATCTGTGAGTCTCGGATAGACACTGAAGTTGCTAGGTGATAGGATGATTTGGGTGTTGGAATAAGATTTGTATATGGGTTACTCAATAATCTAGGGTGGTAATGGGGTGCTTTAAACTGTAGAAATTTTCCCTGGTAGCCTGGGAGTCATGTCTACATTAATCTATATACTCAAACTTGTCACATAGTCTTGTACTGTTAGAACAAGCTAAAATATGATTACCACGTTCCACATAGGATAGTATTTTACATTTTGTGTTTTTATACATCTTGAAATATAAGAAATTATTGATGGCAGGAACTTTAATATAGATTTGAATGGTTTTAAGCTAAATATTTTGCTTGATAAATTTAAGGTAAATTTATTCTCTCACATAATCACAAGTCCTGGGTTTTTTAATATAAGTTAATTATTTACTTATGTTAAACCATACTGTTATTATGTTTTTTTCTTTCATTGAAACAGTATCTTACTAGAGATTAGCCTTTGAATTCACAGAGATCTTTCTTCTACCTCCTAAATATTGGAATACTGGAATGTATGATCTTCCCTAGATACTGTTCATTTTGATTTATTTGTTCGTCAAAAAAGAAGACTGGAACAGACAAATTCAAAATCAACTATTGGATTTTGCTTTCATGTGATTATTAGTAGGGTTAAGCATGGATTGATTTAATGTCTGTCCCCTGGGTTTTAGAATGTGCAGAGGTAAAAAGTTAACTTTTCACCTATAGATGATCTAAGTTTTCTCATGAGATGATCATGGGTACAGGAGCAAATAAAGATACTCTTTCATACATTTTTTGTTATTTATTTACTTTTTGATATATGAAATGTTTAGAAAGTGAGTATTAAGTAGTAAACTAATTATACACACATATTACCCACATCACATTGTAATACTAGTTACTCTTAGGAGTTGGCATACATTAACACTTCCATTTATTACATCATTACTTAAAGGTTTATATTTTTATCAGTGACATTTTATGAGTGGGGATTTGTGGTAGGAATGTTCTCTATGTGTTGTAAATAAAGAATTGTTTTGGTCTATGCATAGCACCGTAGAAGTGGGTGGAGAATCAGAGGCAGCCAGGTAGGAGAAGAAGGGTGGAGTTAAGCCAGTATCTGTCTGTTCCCTGGAGAAGCAGCATGTAGGAATTCAGGTGAGCCATGGGCTGTGGGTCACGTGGTGGAAAGATGAATAGAAATGGCTTAATTTAAGAAGAAAGAGCTAGCTAGTAATGTGCTTAAGACATGGGTCAAACAGTGTAAAGGATATAAGCGTGTGATTCATTTCTTTGGGGGTCAAAAGCCGTACGCGTGAACCAGGTTCCAACCGCCGCTGTGCACCAGGTTACAAACTCCAGTGCCAAACAGGCCAGGAAAATCTTACTACAACAGGGATTAAGCCATTAAATTTTAAATATAACTTACAATCCAACTTTAAACCATAAGCCAACTCAGAATGGGTGGGTCTCATCTTTGTGTCTTTACTACTTTTTCTCTAGATAGATGGAATGGAGTTGTATCTATGAAGCAGTGTGAAAGAGTTAAACTACTATTATAATATGGAAGAAGACATGCTACACATTTAAAGAAACACCTGAAACATGACTGATTTGGAAATAGTGTTCAATTACCTAATACAACACATATAATCTCACCAAGGTCACACTGAATAAATGAGATGTTGAGCTGCATTGATGAAACAACTTAATTTTATTGTGACTTGACTCTTCCATACTATGAACTGAGTAAAACATTGCATCATAAAAAAATCCTGTGCAATAATGTCAGCTTTGAGTGGAAAAAGTAATCTAATTTCATATAATCTAATGGGACATTTGAATTAGCCAGAAGTTTGGACATTTGAGCTTTATCGTGAACTAGAAGACAATAAGCTTCTTAAAATCTGTGATGATACTGTGTTTTCTTCCTCTCTATCACAATAAAGATTTTCAGTTAGATTCCAATATCTTTTGCCATACAAATTAAAAACTTAAGTTAATCTTTCTCTGTATACTTATAGCCTTTATCTATTAATTAAAAATTAACTTGTAATTTTCTAATCTTTTTAAATAGAGAAAAATCACATAACAATTTTGATGGTGAATTAAAATCCTGATTACAACTTTTGCCTTTTGTATTTATATGAAAATACTTTAAAGCATTGTTTCAATAAGGAACATAGAGAAGTCAAACTATACCACATAATGTTAAATGTAGCTCTGAGACTTCTTGAAAAGACTTGTCATCAACACAGTTACCCAACTGAGGATTCCATAGGCAATTCTATAGACAATCTAGACTAGATTAACCCACTAATGTAAATAAGTAAATTTTTAAAGATAACCTACAGCTTTCTAATTGGATTCGACACCCATTCACATAACAGAATTTATGTCTGTTTTTGTATCCAAGTCATGTTACGGACATCATATGTCTTAGAGACATCTTTTATTTTAGACATGTTGTGGTCCTTAAGGTACCCTCTAATATTTATTTTTGTGATTGCAGATTAGTGATGCTGACATATTTGGTCAGATAAGCTTCTGCCTGCATAAGGCATTGGTAACTGAGTGAGCAAACAACTTGTCCATAGGGTGAAATGTGTATTAGTGGAATGCTCAGTCATAAATTATACTTTGCTATCATACTCAAGAATAAGAAGTGAGAGACTGACAAAGAACGGTTCAAATAAATATAAAATTTAGGAGAATGTCTTTAAAATGATGTAGACAGATCTCCCACTGCTGAGAATGATAGGGCTGTCACTGTTGAGCTCACGATAGCTGTGATTACCTCCACATGATCTTCACAAGATTGGACCTTCCAAAACCTAGTTATGGAGGGATGGAGGAACAGAAGGCCTCATTTCTCTCTGAGTTAATGAATGATAGTGGAAGGAGAGAGATATTCTGCAGAGTCATAGTCACTATCAAGGTGTCCATGCTCTGTTAATCATCCTCTCACTTGTAACTAATGTAACTCACATTGCCATGAGAAAAGGACAAAAAGAAGAAAGGAGGGAAAAAGGAGAAAGAAAGAAAGAGATTTCAGAGGAACAAAATGAGATGATGAGGGAGATCAGTAGAAGGTAGATAAAAGAGGGCAATAAGAAATTAAGGTGATTAAATTACATAGTACTCATATATGTTTGTACATGTACATGTGTTATATACATATAAATATATATACATTATCATACTACACAATCACTAGGAAGATGATATGCACATGAATGCTGAAAATATATAAAATAAGTCAAATGTAGATAAAGCATGGTGCAATTTTATTTATAATTGAAATCTAAAATATTTTATAAAACTATAAATTGTAGCAGTTCCCACAATATTTTAAGCAAGAAGACTGAACTGAAGAGAACAGAAAGCTGGAGAGGTGGTCATTCTGTCCTAAGGAGTCATTTATTGTTCTCTATTTTATACTTTAATGAACTTACTTAATGATAAGGTAATGTGTCCTCTGAATTTATTCAAAGACGGGACATTTAAAGTTTTTCCAAAAATAGAAAATAACAAATGTTTATGGCTAATTGCTGATTTGAACATTTTATATTTTATATGTTTATCAAAACATTAAATTTTATCTCATGAGGCTACACAACTATCATGTGTTAGCCAAAACCAAACCAGCAGGTACTACTATGCTGAGAACTTTCAGGACCATGTATTATAGAACATTTCTGCCTTTCCAAAGCAGTTATCAAAATAAATGCAAAGCTTGTATTGTCATGGGGCTCTGTGCAAATTTTCAATTGTCTACTGCAAGATTCATGCATATGGGCATGTTGTTTCACAGATGACAGCTCTAAAATCTAAGTCTTTGGGGCTTTCAGTGTGATCAGTGAAGCATGGCTCTCAATCAAGTGTAGTGAATGAACAGGAAGTAGGACTAGATTGCATCAACCAAGTTCCTCCTTGAATTTTAGAGAGATCTGAAATTATGAAGAAATCAGGTATCTTTGAAATTATAAAACATTCTAAGAATGATACTCCCAAATGTCTCCTTAAGGCAGAAAATAATGAAATTATTGCTTTTTTAAAAATAGAAAAATAAAAATTATTCTTGTATGAGGTACTTATCTGTTCCTCAATTGGTAAGTGCATGTTGAAATTCATAATTTCAATTTTTATCTTTGGGTCTATTTAACCCAAATGTTGTAACCATGTCAGATTTTATTTCCTATTTTGTGTATACATTTTATAAATCCTCTGCAATGTAGCATTCATAAATGCCTTTCTCTATAACTCATGCAATATATAAAATTATCTACAATATTGGATTTGTTTGCTAGCCTGAATTTTGTAGATACTCCATGTATTAAAGATTTTTTGCATTTAGTAATTGTGTAAACAATACTCAGATTCCACTTACTGTTCTTTGGTTAAACATTCAAATGACTACTCCACTATTTCATAGCTCCTTATATTTACAAATAAAAATTTCAAAGCTGTCTTTCTTCAGTCAGTTTTGAAAAAAGGACACATCTCCCTTGATATATTTCTGTTGCTGTGTTAAAACATACTGAAAAAGTAAGATGATAGAGAGATCTACAGTATCTATGAATACAAAGATAAGTATTTAGTGTGTGTCTAGGTGTGTGTGTGTATAAAATCTACTCTATTTCATGCTGATTATATGTACATGTGTCCAGAGCTGTTAATTTTAGATTGTATGACCTATGTGGGACCTCATGCCTAGAAGAAATGACCTCTCCCTTTCTCAGCCACAATTGGTCAATTTTAACTCTTCATGTAGTCATGGGATTTTGTGAAATATCTAATCCCCTAATCATCAGATTATGGTGCCATCATGATTATCTTACTCAGAAAATAACATTGTTGACAGTTCATGGGTGCATTTGCCTTGCCATTTCCAGGTTATTCTAGTAACAGAATTCCTGACCCTCTGGCTCTTTCTATCTTCATCCTCTCTTTCAAAGTGATTCATGAGCCTTAGGAGAATGAGTTGCTGTTTTGATGTACCAAGTGGAATTGAGCACTCGACAGACACTTGTGCTCTCCAGTTGACCATCAGTGGATCTCTGTATAAAGCTCTGTCTACTAAAAGTGTAACAATAAAAATTAAAGAAGTTATTAATTTGAGAGGGAGAAATGTGAAGAGAAAATGCTGAGGCAGGCATATAACCCCTATATAACATTCTCAAGCCTAAATAAAACTGCAAATGTTTTATAAAATAAGCAAATAAAAAGTAAACAAAAGGAGGAATAAGTATATTTCCCATATGATTCAGGTTGCAGCCCATCATTGCAGCTAAGTCAAAGAGGCTACAACTTGAAACTGCTGCTTACATTGTATCCACAGCCAGGAGGAGAGAAAATGACTATTTGCTTTCTTAGACTCATCCAGTCTCCTCCAGTGCTATATCTCCCAGGAAGCCTAGAGTTGGAATACTAATTGACAGTTAAGATGATGTTACACAGACATGTTGATGGGTCAGTCTGATTCATGAAGCAACTTAATAGAGATTTTGTTCTTTGATTAGTCTAGATTTCTCCATGCTAATAGTTAAAACTTGCTCACTTTAATTTTTCTGAAATTGATAATTTGGGAGATGCTTACCCTTTTCAATTTTGTGACCCAAGTCAACTATTTTATACAGAAACTCTAGTAGAATAATTATAACTATCAGAGGAAAAAGCACTAGCCTTCATTCATACATTTTGATACTTATTTTTCTTCCATCCTAGTTAACTTTCAAATAATTATTCTTTATCTAAAAATTTCTACATTTCTACTTTGGATGATAAAACATTCACTTTCTATACCTATGATTCATTGCATAAAAACAGAATATATATACCCATATGCATGAACATGTACTTTTTGTGATGTATTTCTCTAAAAAAGTCAAAAATGTGATTAGGATTATGAATCACCAAGTGTGTATGTAGTCTTCAATTTTAATATAGTATGCTCTGTAGGTTTTCTTTGGGAACAAAACCACCCACAAACACTCATCCAAAATATATCTAAACAAATTGGAAGCACGATGAGGAAAATAAAGGTAAAATCCTTAAATAAGTGTGTGTATGAACACAGGGTAAAAGGACATACAGAAGCACATCATACAACATTCCCTGCCAAGATTTATTGCTTTCAGAAAAAATCCTTCTATTATACTAATAAAAAGGCAATGATTAATTGAAAACTTAAGTTCAGCTTTATGGAATAATTTTATGCTGGAAAGCAAATGGACTCCATGGAAACAAGGCACATGCATCCCTCTTTACTTAGTTCTGAGTATGTAATATATAGGCAGCTGTGGAGGTGGTGAGAAGAAATCTTAGTCCTACCTAGATCATAGGTAGGAATATCTCCATTCTCTCTAGTGTTGATGATAGGACTAAATAGAGTATAAAAGGACAGAATCAGATTTGGGAAGACTGCTGGACTCATTGTCTTCTGGATGTGAAACAATTATTTCACTCATGAACTCACAGCAGGTATGGGTACCTAAACAAATAAAAGTAATAAACATTCCAGTAAATATTAGAGAGAGGTTTCTGAGGGCCCACTTTTTAATCTGAGAGCCATTGACAATTGATGAAAGTAGAGGAAAACGACTTGGTTTTCTCAAGTATGAGGTCACTGACAGGGTCACTGTTCTTCAGTGAATAGCTCCACATCCTTGCACATATGGACAACAATAATAGGACTCAGTGAGCGAGCAATGAAAAATACAAAAACACTTAAAAATTGGAAATGAGACCACAGAAGGGCAGACTCTAGTGCCAGAACATATATCAGCATAAAGAACAACATGACTGCACCAGAATCTGGTGTTTCTGCAACACAAGACCTGATCATGACAATGCAGAAGGAGCAGCAGAAAATGACTTTAAAATCAAGTTTGTGAAGATAAAGAAGCCTTAAAAGAGGATATAAAAACTCCCTTAAAGAAATAGAAGACAATACAAACCAAAAATTGGAAGAGCTCAATAAATCCTTGAAAGAAAATAAAGAAATAAAAAAAACAAACAAAAAAAGCAATTAAATCAAAGAAAAACATTTCATGATTTAAAAATTGAAAGAGAAGCACTAAAGGAGACACAGACCAAAGCAATGATAGAAATAGAAAGCCAGAACTACATATGAAAGCATAACCAACAGAATGCAGGAGATGAAAGAGAGGATCTCTAGTGTGGAAGATTCAGTAGCAGAAATATATACACTAGTTACAGAAAACACTAAAACCAAAAAAAAAAAAAAAGACATAACACGGATGTCCATGAAATATGGGACACCAAGAAAAGACCAAACCTAAGAGTAATTGGAATTGAAGAAGGAGAAACGGAAAAAAAATATTCTACAGAGTGATTGAAAAAAACTTTCAACATAAAGAATTAAATTTGAGAGTTCCATATTAGAAATAAATATATAGTTGGATTTTCTTTTATACTTGCCACATATAGAAATTCCAAAAATGTTGTTTATTGTTGTTACTCTTTAGGGGAGCCTGACTCCTATCCACCAAATAAATAACATATGAAAGCTTATCTTTAATTATGAATTTTCAGCCTTAGCATGGCTTATTGCTCATCAGTTTTGCTTAAACTAAATTGTCCCATAAACTTTTTGCCTCTGGTCTTTTATCTTTCTTTTACTTCTATAAATCTCACTTTCACTCTTATTTTGTGGCTGGATGGATGGTTGAGTAGATTTCCTCTAGGTCTTCTTGTTCTTCTGCACTTTTTTCTTCTCCTCTAGGATTTCTTCTTCAATTTATTCTCCCTTCCTGCCAGTTCAACTTATCCTTTCTCCTGCTCCTGATATTGGCCATCCAGCTCTTTATAAAACCATCAGGTGTTTTAGACAGGCAAAGAATTATAGCTTACAGAATTAAACAAATGAAACATAAACATTTCAAGATTTTTTGTTATCGTGACAGCAAATGTTTCACATAATAAATATAAGTAACACAACTTAAAATAATATTCTACAACAGGTTTCTGCTACTACAGTTTGGATAAATTGCTTTATACATGTCTTGTTATCCAGATAATCCTATCTTATGGCAGAGCTCTCTCTTTCTTATGAGGGAAATTAAGAGTGTAGTCATGTTCTGCTTTTCCTCCGTTACAAATACTTTTAGTAATTCAATTTCTTTGGTGGTTTCTTATTTCCATTCCTATTCAGAATAAACTTTGCATAATGCACATTGTTAACTCTGTTTGAGGTCCTTCATTGAACTACTTTAACTAGTTCAAAACTAAAGCTTATTTCTTTTCTATTTAGGTTATATTGCTCTTCAAACTTTGCCTTTTTTAAGTAAGTATCAATAGCTTTTCTTTAAGCTGTACCTGTGTGCCAAGCAAGCACACCAAATATGACTTAGATCAACTAAACTCTATATAGTTATTTTCTATCTTTTTTTTATACATTGACCATTATCCCTCTTTACAATGATTATTGAAACAAGAAGATCATCATGCAACCCCTTGATACTTGAAATGTAGTGACTGAGTATATGAATGAATGGGCTTTGGAGATGGTGAAAAAGAAGTCAGTCATTTATGCTACTATTTTGAAAGTGCACTTAATTCTTTAATGTGATGATTTTTAAGTATAGGCATATTCTTAAGTATAGGATCTTTTGTTACTGCATCAGTCCTATCTCCATTACATTTTTATCTAGGTTTTAATTTTCCTTATGTGTTCAAAAAGAAAGCAAATTGTACTGTTTTATAGGTAATGATGGTATTAATAGGCAATTCTGGAGGTCAAAACAAGATGAGCACCTATCTTTCCATGCAAAATATTTTATAAGAGAGTGTCACATACTTACTCCATACCATAGTATTATACAGTCATAAGAATCTATTATTTATATGCAAAAATGGATAATGTACATAACCTATGCTTCCCCAGGTTAACTTATTGCTGATCAAAAGGCTTATGACATCAATGCAGTGTTTTTTTTTTTCCACAGCCATCAGCAATATCATATCATTCCCAGTCTATCTTGCTAAATGTGAGTTCCTTTGTTCAGCTTTCTATAGGTCCGTTTTCCCCTGTGCTCTCTAGGGCTATTGTACCAGTAATATACCCTCATTCTATAAAATTTACTGAAGTCAGGCTCTACCCTTGAAATAGAACTACAAACTCTGCAAAGATCATTAGCCTTACATACTATACAATTAACATTGTAAACAATAAAATGGAGAAATGATTTAGGATAATATACTGGAATACATCTTTTAGACAAACTATTAAAATTTTTATAACTCAGCCAAGGAAAGTCTCCAGCTTAGCATATCAATCTGAGATTAATCATAGTAAACCTAGCTAAAAATTTTTATTGGGAGTGTCCTGTGGATTCTGCAGCTGTCAGAGATTTTCACAATAGACTATTTATTTCTAGCTACACAAATATTTCATTTTAATTAACATTATATTATGAGTTCTATTTTTTATTATGAATAAATTCTCATTGTTTTTCTTCATGTATCCTCTTGTTCAAACTCTCTTTCCCCTCCCACCTCTCCCACTAACTCTCTTCTCCTCATCTCTACTCTGGCTTTTTTCTCAGGAATTTATCATGTAAACCACTTAGTATCTATATACTTCTAATTCATCTTTATATATTTACATTCTCTTTATACTAGAATAAGGATCAGAATCATGATTTATCTGGATACATGCTATGGGTAGATAGTGTTTCAACAACCATTGAAATACATTCTTCATAAGGCAGGTAATTTCCAAGAAATCTGTAAAACAATATCAGCTTTCTTCAATATAGTAGCTGAAGGAGTTCTCTTGACATAAGGTTCTTTCTGTGTTTGCTTTCTAATTTTGCAATTGTTGACAAGAACTTAACTTTTTCATTAAGCTTGGTAATTATCAATTCTTGATTACTTCAATGGGAACTTATGTCAATAGAATCACAAACAGCCTCAATAAAATATTACTCTCAAGGTCCAATAATTAATGGTTTACTAGTCTCCTTGAAAAAGAAAATTTGGAAGAATTTGCAGGAATGAATTATATAAATATCATCTCTTATCACACTCTATACTTTATTATGTAAATTATGGGCAGAAACTATTATCTCTTTCTTGGCAGTTCATTTGTTACCTTATTAAAAATCCTGACTTAATCTCTTTGTCTCAGCCCCAAGTCCACCAGATTTTTTATGCAAAACTACAAGGTACAATCGTGGGCAGAGAAGAAAGTGGGATACCTCCAGATCATCATATCTCTTTTCTCTCCTCAAAATCTAATCCCCAATTCTGACTCCCAGTTCTTTAGAAAACCACCTACCCACCATTCTCCTTGCACCTTTTTGAGCATATCACAGAGGTTTTTTTCCTCCTACCTTTTTTTTTTCTGTCAACTATCCCTTTCTCCTAGTTCTGACCCCAACTGAATGGCTTCTTGTGGAAAAGTTCAAATACTTTCATTATATCACCTGTGCAAGACCCAACTTCAAATAGATCAAATGACTCAACATGAAAGCAGATACACTGAACCCAGTAGATGAGAAGGCAAGGGAGGTCTTTAACTCACTGTCACAAGAAAAGACTTTGTGAACATAACACCATTACTATAGGTACTATGATTAGAAATTAATGAATGGAGCTTCATGCTCTCTCCTACCCCTCATCCTCCCCCCTCTTCCCCTTCCCCAAATAAACACAGCATGGCTCCCTGAAAAAGTAAAACAATAAAAAATATAATTGGACCTTATAAAACTAAATAGCATCTGCACAGAAAATGACATCATCTTAACAAAAACAGAAGGCTAGAAAGGAATAGGTATCAATTTTTAGCAACTATATATACAATAAAATTCTAATATCTAAAATATAATGAGTGCAAAACCTTTATTATGAAAACAGTCCAATTAAAAGTGGAGCACATATCTAAACATAATCCCACCAACAAAACAAAGCTCAAATATTTAAGAAACACCAAAAGATATGTTTATTATCAAAAAGTGCAAATTAAAATTTCTTTGAAATTTTATCTTACACCTATCATATGACTAAGAACAATAAAACTAACAGTTCATGCTGGCAAGAATTTGGATTAAGAGGAACACTGACTCATTCTAGTGAGTTCAAATATGTAAAACCACTATGGAAATAATACAGTAGTTTTACAAAATGCTAGGACTAGATCTATCTCCAAAATCTATTACAAGTCTATCAGTCACTTTTTACAAACTGATGGCAAGTCTCTATTGCTGAAGACAACACATTACTCATTGAACACAGAAAAGTTAAGCTGGTATGTTACTAGAACATTCATCTCTGTGTGCTAGAGTTCTTTATCCTCAAAGGTACTCTGAATGTTATGAAAGGAGAAACACAAATACTAACCCAGATACTAAACTTTTCTGCTATAATGGTGTCCTGAACACAAGATATCAATGCAATGGTGGCAACAATCTTGTGGGAGAAAGCAACAAATACATAATTAGAATTAATTAAGACACATCCTATCTTATAAATCTTTACTCAATGTTACTTTGGTGCCCAAGTGCCTAAGACTAGATAGCTAAAGAACTTCAAAGAAAACCAAATGCTACTGTTTTACTAAAGTAATGGAGACATTTAAAAAAAAATACTCCTAATGACATTTTTGTATACTCATAACCCAAGAGTTTGCTAAGCCAACATTAGAGAAGCTTTTTTCTTTAATAAATGGAAACAAATACATAGATCTGAAGTCAGACATTACACAGAGAGTGAGAGATCTTTGAGCACTGATCCTCAAACAGAATGTTTCCAAATCCCTTTCATCAGGGTTTAGGGACAGTTCAAAATGAGAAGTAAGATTGTAATGGTAGATATAAAGGAGTACACCAAGGAAACAAAGCTTTATAAAAACAATAGAACTACTTCACATGCATCAACAGAGACTTGGCAGCATGCATAGGTCCTTCATATGTCAATACCAGATAGGATCCTATGGATAGAAGGAAAAAAACATATGGCCCCATTTCTAACCCAGAGGCTATCTCCAAATGATAAACCTCATACAAATGACAAAATGATTTGTTTTTCTTCAAAAAAGATTCACTGGGAAAACCAACTTTTTAAGGGCAGGTTGTATGCCTAGCAGTAGATGACCAATAGAAAATAAACCCAATGGCATATTTGAATATTCCTTGTCCTATAATTTCATGTCAAATCTCTTTCTCTTTCAATAAATATTCCTATTTTTCTCACGCTTTTTATTTTTTATCCTATAGGGCCTTTGTGTATATATTATATCTTACAGTTTTGTGTTTTGCTGGAATCTTGAATATGCAAATGATTGTGTGTCTACATCTATATCTGTTTCTTATGCTTCGTCTTGAGTTTGTTTCCTTGTGCTTACTTGGGTTTTTTATTCTTATGTGTTTGTATTTTGGTTTATCTTATTTTATTACTATCCTTTTGAAACCTGCTTGTTTTTTAGTGGAAGTCATAATGGAGTAAATCTGAAGATAAAGAGAAATGAAGAGAAACTGAAAGAATGTATATAGGAGAAAGTATAATCAGTATATATTGCATGAAAAATCTATTTTTAGTAAAAGAAAGATGCATACTTATAAATGCTCTGTGTTGTATATATTAGCATAAAGTTCTTGGTAAGCAATTTTGTTGTAATTATGATAATGATTTTAATGAAATACACAGCTAGGACTTTATGAATTCACCACAAGAACTAAAAATTGTGGATTAAAGATTACTTTTTACTGTGTTTTTTTTGATAAATACAAAATAAAGAAGGAAAAAAAAAGAAATGGTATGCCATTAGGATAACACAATAAAGTGTCACAACACAAAAAAAAAAAGATTACACAGAGTAGACAGAGTAGATACATTTAAAACAGAGATATAATTCTATCTCCATTTCAAAGTTAACTATTAATACTCACTAAGAAATTATAACTGGAGTTTATACATAGTCAAATGCTTTCAATACAAGTCTATTTACCATATCATTACATTTGTTTATGATAGAAAACACAAAAGAATAGCTGAGAGGTGCAACGTCAGAAGGTGACTTTCACCACCTGAACCGGGGCAATGAATGGCCACTCGGCTTCGCACTGAGCACAACCCACACAGAACACAGTGGGTATAATAGCAACAGGGAACAGCCAAGTCCCTGGGCACACAGCTGAGAGCTGAGAGGTCAAGAGGTGATGAGTGGCATTATAGCACTGCGACCTCACGAGAGCAGCTGACCCTTTGAACACATTGCTGATTAAGAGCCCTCAGACCAACAACTCACTAAGAGCTGACCAAGAACTACAAAAGAGTGAACTTGGAAAAAATAGGCAGACAGCAGTGCAAGAATATATACAACAATACAAAGGTCAACAGATACCACCAGAAGAAGCAAGTGGTTCTATAACTTCAAGATCTAAACATCACAGTAAAGAGGGAACAGAAAGAAATGACCTTATGAACAGCCTTAACAAACTTATTGAAGACATAAAAGAGGATATAGAAAAACTCTGAGTAAAGCACATCTGCCAGGAATGGATGCTGAACTAAGCCACATTGGGACCTTGGGACCTCTTGCCCTTGCTGAGGAAGAGATAAAGTGATATGGAGAAGAGAAAGTGACTAGAAGGGGCAGGAGGGGAAGGGAGCTTGAACAAGGATATACCCAGATAAAAAATATGACTTTATTCATAATAAATAAAAAAGGAAATAGAAGAAAATACAATCAGAAAATTAGAAGAAATGAACAAAGCCCCAAAAGAAAATTTAAAAAAAGAAAGCAAACAGGTGAAAAAAATTTATCGGAAGATAAAGATTGAAATAGAAGCAATAAAGAAGGCACAAACCAAGACAAAGCTACAAATAGAGAATCTGAAAAAAAAAAAGACCTAGAACCACAGACTCAAGCATAACAAACAATTCAAGAGATGGAAGAGTGAATCTCTAGGGTGGAATACTCAATAGTGGTAATACATCAGTTAAAGAAAGCACTAAAACTACGAAAGTCATAACACAAAATGTCCAGGAAATTTGGGACACCATGAAAAAATCAAACCTGAGAATAATTGGAACTGAAGAAGGAGAATACCAGCTCAAAGGCACAGAAAATATATTCAACAAAATCATAGATGAAAACTTTCACAACCTAAAGAAGGAAATGTCTATAAAAGTACAGGAAGCCTACAGAACAACAAATAGACTAGACCCCCAAAATGTGTGCTTATCATATAATAATCAAGTCTCTAAAGCTACAGAACAAAGAAAAAATAATAAGAGCCGCAAAGCCAAAAGTTCAAATCACCTATAAAGGCAGACCCAGGCCCAGGCCCAGATGGTTTCAATGCACAATTCTATCAGACATTTAAAGAACAACTAATACCAATACTCCTCAAAATGTTCCATACAGTAGAAACTGAAGGAATGAATATTGTCATACTCTTTTAATGAGGCCACAGTAACCCTAATAATGTCCAAGTCTCTCAAAGACACAAACAAGAAAGAGAATCACAGAACAATTTCCCTCATGAACATTGATGCAAAAATTCTCAACAAAATTCTGGCAAACAGAATCGAACAACATATAAAAAGTTATTCACCATGATCAAGGAGGCTTCATCCCAGAAATGCACGGAGGGTTAAAGAAAACTATAAATGTCATCCATAATATAAACAAATTGACAGGAAAAAATCCACATGAACATTTCCTTAGATGCTGAAAAAGCCTTGAGAAAATCCAATACTCTTTCATGATAAATGTCCTGGAGAGATCAGGAATAAAGGGAAAATACCTAAATATAATAAAGGTGATTTACAAAAAGCCAATGGCCAACATCAAACTAAATGGATAAAAACTCAAAGCAGTTCCACTAAAATCAGGAACTAGACAAGGCTGTCCCTTCTCCCCTTATCTATTCAAAATAGTTCTCAAAGATTTATCTAAAGCAATAACAGCATGAAAGGAAATTAAAGGGATTCAATTTGGAAGAGAAAAGTCAAACTATCTCTATTTGCAGATGACATCATTATATACATAAATGACCCACAAAATTCTACCAGGGAACTTCTATAGCTGACAAACACCTTCAGCAATGTAGCCAGATACAAGATTAACTCAAAGAAATCAGTAATCCTCTTATACACTAAAGATAATAGGGCTGAATATTTACTTTGTCAGTCTGTTTTTATGCACTACTAGCAATTTGGAGTAATTGTGAGACAGATCATATATAGACAGACTGCAAATTTTGTAATATTTATTTCATAATTCACTGAAATAAATAATTGTCTTGTTTTATTTCGTTAGTTGTCTTTCTATTCACCCTATATGAATATCTCAGATAATAGTTTATTGACAGGTTTTTATAAAGCTCATTTTTTCTTATGTGAAGAGCCAAGATATTTCCTCAGACTAAGTTGTTCTTCAGGCAGCTTAAACTCACAGGTAGAGAACTCACTTAACAGACACAAGCTTCTGAGCTCTGCTATATTTCAGTAAACTATCACAACAGTAATGTTTTATTTAGTTAAAATATTTTATTACAATTTAGTCTTAAATAAGCTCTTTGTCTGTCTGTTATGATACTTTTATTTTCTGGCATTTCTTTTGAAATCCCTTCTGAATAGAAGCAGATGGAACTTCAGCACTTGGGAAATGCATAAAGTTTTTTTGTTTTGAAATGAAACAAAAAAGAAAAAAAAGAATATTGATATCCTTAGAAAAATGAACTAGAAGTGAATGTCTGGAATAGATATTTCTCATGATGAGCATTGTTGAACATATTGGTTTGTAAATAATTTGATTGTATAACTACCATATCTGAAATTGAATATTGAATATAAGTTATTTTTAAACTCTGGCCTACATGGTTCATGATACTTAGCAATATTCCCAATCAGGTCAATTAAAGGTGAAAGTATCACTCTATAAGTTTTTTCCAAATGAGCCACAATATTTATTAGGTTGCCAGTCAGCTGAAGAAATGCAAAGTGGGTCTATGATAAATTCCTTCTTCCTAAGCTGAATCTACATACTCTGCCCCAAAAAACAAGAAAGTTCTTATTATAAAACTGGAGAGAAATGTAGTCGGGAACTTCATAAATAGCTTTCCAGAACCTACTCTATGGCTTTCTTGGAAAAGACAAAAGGAAACAAATTCCACAAAGTTTTCTAGCATGATGGTCGCAAATACAAAGATAAAAGTTTCTGTTCTTAAGTGTTTCAACAAGAAGATATTCAATTTGGTGATGCTCCTGTGTTTATCTGTTTATGTACATCTATTTGGGATTGAGTAACCTCCAAGGAAGCTTGTCCTTAGAAAGACTGATTCTCCCTTTATATGTCTGTACCTCTTTTTCTGCTTCTGCTAAGGACCTTTGTGACATTCTCCCAGGCTATACTTATATGTTAGCTGATGTTACTATTATGCAAGTTACTATTATGCTATTTTAGTGTGTGACATGGGAGTTAAATATGGGGAGAGGGAGATCTTAATATAATGTAATTAGAGTATTTGTAAATGATGCTCTCAAAATAACTAAAAATTTAAATAATATTTTATGTGCATATATTGCAATGAGGACACAGTCTTGGCATTTGCTCTAAAATCTAAGACAGAAATAAATGCTAGAATATATATATGTGTAAATTAGTAGATTATTTTAATAGTTCAGATAGCATCTGCTTATATAATATAATGTAAATAATTTGATAACCACCATAAATTTGTATAATATATGCATGTTTAGTATAAATATATTCACATTTTTTTTCAAAGTTTCTTTTTATGTTATGACTAAACCTGAACAAACATACTAGCAATGGAGTTTTGCTAGTGAAATGCAATGAATTAATAGTCTTGAAATGTAATTTATAGTTTAATGTCGACATATCATTTCTAGATGGCAAACACCATTTTACATTGCTTTAAAAGTCAATCTTTCAAATGGAATAATTTGTCAAATTGTTCCTTTTTCTGTCAAATTGTTTCTTTTTTGTTCCTATGCTAAATAAATGTATTACATTTAGTGAGCATGTGATTTTTAAAAAAGGAAATGAGACTGTGCATCTGTTTCCATCAAATAGTAGATGAAGGCTGCCCCCAATGATGGTAGGTGAAGCTAGACAAATCCTACTGAAGAGGAGGGAAGATGGAATGTAGAAGCCATAGACGTCAAGCACATCCCAAGAAACCAACAGAAACAACTAATCTGGGTTTATAGGAGCACACAGAGACTAAATTGACAACCAGGGAGACCAACCTAGGCCCTCTGCATATATGTGACAATTTTGTAGCTTGGTCTACATGTGGATCTACTTGATCAACAGTAGAAACAGGCCTTTCCCTGATGCTTTGGATTGATTTTGGAAACCTATTTCTGATACTGGGTTGTCATGTCGAACCTTCTTAACACAAGGGGCAGAACTTAGTTGAACCTCAGTTTGTTATGCCATGCTTTGTTGATACACATAGGAAGCCTGTCCTTTTCTAATCAGAAACAGAGGAGGAGTATATTGGGGGTTGCATAGGACAAGGAAAGGGAGGAAATGGAAATAGAAGGTGGAAAAGTTTCTGGAAGAATGTAAAAATAATTAATTGTTTGAATGAATGAAAAAAATAAGTGTGGTGAAGTTTAAAGACCTTTGCCCCCCACCAAGTGGTACAGTACTGAACTCACATGGGATAGAATAGAGGGCATAACTAACTTTGCATCTGAGAAAAGAAAACTTTGCTATAGGGCTGATATGAATATTAGTATTTATATAACATCCTAACTGTTTAATAAAAACATACCAGGGTTCAATAGTTAAGAACATTTATTGTTCATCCAGAAAATCAGAGTTTGAATCCTGACACCTAAGTCAAGTGTCTCAAAAAACATTTATAAATATTAACTACAATTCCAAAAGATTTGATGGCTTCCTCTGATCTTCTCAGGCAACTATACATACATGGACACATACTAGCACATAGACACAGTCAAAAACTCATGTAAGCAAATAATGTACATCTTAAAAAAAAAAACACAACATGCTGTTACCAACTGCTACAGGAATAAAAAAAAGTACAAATTAAAACAGCTATGAAACACTATATTTGAGTCATTAAATAAATATGTGGCATATCGTATTTGTGATAAGCAGCATGAGTAAAAGTATGTAGAAAGTATTAAAGAACTTTCTCCCAATTATTTCTGGCCTTAAATCAGAAAACAAAGAATTGTTTGATGGTAGTTACCTAAAAAAATGATCTTTGATCAAACAATTAAACAAGATTTTTTTAAAAAAAATGATAATGATGTTCCAAAAGTTACACAGATGGGTACTTTTAATTATCATTCAGTAATTATAAACAAAATAAAAAATAACATAGAAAATATGTGTGGTGAAAATGTTGAGATAACTTTGAGGAAATTATCAGTGAATGAGACACGGGAGTCTTCATCTCCAAGGCTAGATGGACAAAAAAGGGGGAGGTTAAAATCATTCGGAAATATTTTATGGCATGGTCTGAATAGGAGCATAATATCTGAAGATGAAATTTATGAATGAGCTATAACTGTAGACAGAGAGAGAGAAAGAGAAAAAATATATCTTTATCTATGACCCAAGCTCATTCATTGGTTATCCAGATAGCCTATAGGTCCACACACAGCTGATGCTAGAGTCTGTCTCCTGAATTATTAGACAGAAAAGTGGAAAGGCAGATCAGAGGGCAAATAGTAAATGGTCAGCTAATTAGAAAAATGTTAATAAACTTCCTTTATCAAGTACAACATAAACAAGATGACATAAATGACATGTGTGGCCCTTTCCCCTGGCTGGCAGCCCGGAGGCTGCACGATGCCTGGAGTTACTGTAAAAGACGTTAACCAGCAGGAGTTTGTCAGAGATCTGGCAGCCTTCCTCAAAAAGTCCGGAAAGCTGAAAGTCCCCAAATGGGTGGACACAATCAAGCTGGCCAAACATAAAGAGCTTGCCCCTCATGATGAAAACTGGTTCTACACACGAGCTGCTTCCACAGCACGGCATCTGTACCTTCCAGGTGGTGCTCGGGTTGGCTCCATGACCAAGATCTACGGAGGACGGCAGGCAGAGAAACGGTGTCAGGCCCAGCCACTTCAGCAGAGGCTCCAAGAGTGTGGCCTGCCGGGTCCTCCAAGCCCTGGAGGGGCTGAAAATGGTAGAAAAGCACCAGGATGGGGGCTGCAAGCTAACACCTCAGGGACAGAGCGATCTGGACAGGACTGCCGGACAGGTGGCAGCTGCCAACAAGAAGCATTAGAACAAAGGCTGCTGGGTTAATAAATTACCTCATTCATAAAAAAAAAAAATGGCATGTGTGATGTATACAAAAATGGTGTACATGGTAAAATATTCAAAATACACTGAAAATCTACATTTTATAATTAAAATAGTATTTTTAACTTGCTATACCATATTAATAATTATTACAACTTTCCTCAATATTTAAGAAAAGAAAAAATGGATAAAATATTTGATATAATTGTTTGTTCTCTCTTCATGGTATTGAAATTTGCTGATTATGATGCAATGTTGATGGGATTGATGTACGTTCAGTACATATCACATGTTACCATACTTAGCTTCAAAGACTTTGGCAATAGCGAGAAAATATATTCAGCATAAAGTTATCAAATATTTTATATTAACACATTTGAAGCACTTGATATTGAACAGTTCAATTTGAAGTTGACAAATTAGTTGATGTAAAATTTTAGACATTGTATAACTTAAATTTTTATTCTTTTAGCAATATTAGTCAATGCTGAAGATAGGTCCCAAGGATTCCTGAATTCTACTCAAGGAAGCTACTGACTAAGCCACTCCTCCAGCTCCAGAGACTAAAAGAGAATTAAATGTGTTTACAGAGATGACTGTGAACATACAAAGGCTGATATATGATTGACTTCAATTTAGTGAAACAAGAGAAACCATGGACATATTGTCATCACATGTCAGCATAGAAGACTTAAATTCTACTTACAAGAAGTGCAAAACAAGTAGGAAGATGTACTCACTCTTCCTGACATCTGTAATGTTCAGAAAATGGTGGATGCAGACCCTGACCTGTGAGGAAATTGTCAGGCAATAGTTTCTGAGGATTTTATTTATCAAAAGCAATGTCATTGAAGTAAACATTACAAGTGTCTATTTCAGGTACACCTTGTGAAGTGCTTTGTGGAAATCCATTGACTTACTCTTCCTTATCTTCTTCCCCCACTGGTCCCCTTCCTTATCTTACCTTCTCTTAAGAAACTTTCCCTGTCCTAAATATAATGACAATATTTCTGTCTGGTTTACCTAACAACATCACCAAGAAGAATCTTATGGTACTTTTCCGAGCAAAGTCAGTCTACAACATCATGTCTGAGACTTCTGGAGTTTCCATCCTCTTTCAAGAGGGTGGGGTCTCCACTCAGCTGTAGGTTAGCTTTTTAAAGGACTTAGAAAGATATCAAGTCTTGATATGAACTTTAGTCTGTGATTTTTCTTTTCATGCTGTAAGAATAAATAAGCTTGCAGAAAGATCTGGAAGATAATATATTCAGACTCAACTATCTCAAGGTTTATTATTTTAAAGAGCAAGCAACACATAATGCTATTGTGTAAAAACAGACCTGCAGAACTACATTAGATTTGAAAAACCATGACAGTGAAGGTTGTTCAGCAAAGTCATAGGCAGTGTGAAATGATTTAGAATTTCTGATGGTTATCTAAAATAAATTAGTTTTCTGTCCCCCTCAGGATATTTAGGTTTTCATATATATAAAACAGTTAATGAAATATGTTTACACCTCACTGTCTTTGTCTAAAGGAGATTTTAAAGAAAAAATAAGAGTACTTGAATGTTATCCAGAGTAAATACTTTCTCTTTCATTTTTATAGAACAAAGTCATTTTTTAATTCATTTATCTCCTTGTTAAAACTCCCTTCCCCCTCCGGAACCCTCCCCATCACTCTGTCTTCTTCCCATCCCCTTTAAAGGCTAGGCTCACAACCAAAAATACAGATACTGTTTTTCATTGCAAATTACTCTTGTGTATTGTGAATTGAGAATTAAGCTTTGGTGAGATTCTCTAACCTTGTTGATACAGAGCAAAACTTTTGTCTGAAATCATGGGGTACATTAAATGTGAAAGATTTTGCTACCCCATACCTTGCTTCTCTCGTTAGCCTTATGAAAAAGAGCAAAACAAAACCATTGATTCATAGTGATGTAAATAAGGATACACTGAGGTCTGATGCTATAACTGGACAGACTAATGGAACATATGAGATACAGAAATTTTTTTATTACTTTGAGTTTTTAAGATATTTTTGTATCTCTAAATTCCAGAAATTTGAGATAGGTCAAAAATAGCATACTATTTTACGACTTTATGTATTAATTTATTTGAATTTTTCTCGTTTTTTATTATTAATAAAGTCTCATTTTTTTGTCCATGTATCCTCTTGTTCAGATGACCTTCGCCTCCGGCCCCTACAAGTCACTCTTCGCCCCATCTCCTTATCCCATCTCTGGCAAGGACAGGAGGTCCTAAGGTCCCATGTTGGCTTAGTTCAGAGTCCACTCCAGGCAAATCCACTTTCCTCATCACCACATCAAGACTGGCTCAAGTGTTCCTCTGGAGGGAAGGGGCTCCAAAGTGCCAGTTCAAGGTGCTTCAGATCCTAAACTGTTCAGTGTTTGTGGTTTGCAGCTTGGACATGCTTGGCTTTTTGTTTAAAGTCCACAAATGAGTGAATATATCCCCTGCTTATCTTTCTGGGATTGTGAAACTTCGCTCGCGAGGATATGCTCCTATCCATTCATTTGCCTACAAATTATAGCGTATCATTGTTTATTACTGCTGAGTAGTACTCCATTGTGTAGATGTACCACAGCTTGTTAATCCATTCCTCAGTTGAGGGGCAACTAGGTTGTTTCTAGGTTCTTTTTTTCTTTTTTCTTTTGTCTTTCTTTTTCTTAAATTATGAACAAAGTCACATTTTGATCCGTGTATATCCTTATTCAAGGTCTCTTCCCCCTCCAATAACTCTCTCTTCTCCACATCTCCCCATTCCTCCCCAGCTTGGGCAGGAAGCCCCAAGGTCCCAATATTGCTCAGTTCAGCATCCACTCCTGGCAGATCCAGTTTCTTCACCCCAACATCAAGACTGAGTCAGGTGTTCCTCTAGGTGGAGTGGGATCCAAGGTGCCACTTCCAGGTTTTTCAGATCTAAAACTGTTCAGGGGTTGTAATTTGCAGCTTGAACATGCTTTGCTTTTTGCTTTTTTTGTTTAGAGTCCACTAATGTGTTAGTACATCCCCTGCTTATCTTTCTGGGTTTGAGATACCTCACTCAGAAGGATATTCTCCAAAATCCATCTATTTGCCTCCAAATTTTGGGATATCATGTTTTTCTTACTGCTGAGTAGTACTCCATTGTGTAGACGTACCATAGTTTGTTAATACATTTCACAGCTGAGGGGCATCTAGGTTGTTTCCAGGTTCTTCCTATTACGAATAATGCTGCTATGAACATAGTTGAGCTAATGCCTCAGCTATAACCCCAGAACTGGTATTGCTGGATCCTTGCGGAGGTTGATTCCCAGTTTTCTGAGAAAACACCATACTGCATTCCAGAGTGGCTGAACAAGCTTATACTCTCACCAAGAATGAAGGAATTTTCCCCTTGCTCCACAACCTCTCCAGCACAAGCTATCATCTTATCTTAGCCAATCTGACAGGTGTCAGGTGGTATCTCAAAGTTATTTTGATTTGTATTTCTCTGATGGCTAAAGAAGTTGAGCACTTTTTCAAGTGCCTTTCAGCCATTCATAATTCTTCTGCTGAGAATTCCCTTTTTAATACTGAACCCCATTTTTTTATTGGGATATTCAAGGTTTGGGGCTCTAGTTTCTTGAATTCTTCATATGTTTTAGAGATCAGTCCACTATCACTTGTAAGGTTGGTGAAAATCTTTTCCCATTTTGTAGACTGTTGTTTTGTTCTATTGACAGTGTCCTTGGCTTTACAGAAGCTTCTCAGTTTCATGAGGTACCATGTATTGATTTTTGTTCGTAGTGACTGTGCCACTGGCGTTATATTTAGGAAGTGGTCACCTGTGCCAGTTCATTAGAGGGTTGTTCCCACTTTCTTTTCTATCAAGTTCAGAGTGGCTGGGTTTATGTTGAGATCTTTGATCCACTTGAGTTTGAGTTTTGTGCAGGGTGACAGGCTTGGATCTATTTTCATTTTTCTACACTTAGGTGCAAATAGCATTAAATACTTTGGAGTAACTATAACCAAAGAAGTAACATATCTATTTGACAAAAATTTTAAGTCACAGATGAAAGAAATTGAAGAGGATATCAGGAAATGGAAAAATCTCCCATGTTCCTGGATAGATAGGATCAACATAGTAAAAATGGCAGTTCTTCCAGAAGCAATCTACAGATTCAATGCACTGCCCATCAAAATATCAACACAATATTTTACAGACCTTGAAAGAATAATACTCAACTTCATTTGGAATAACAGGAAAGCCAGAATTACCAAAACAATTTTGCTCATCTAAAGAACCTCAGGAGGCATCACCATCCCTGACTTCAAGTTATACTATAGAGCTACAGTAATAAAAACAGCCTGGTACTAGCATAAAATCAGACTTGTGGATCAATGGAATTGAATTGAGGATCCGGGCATTAACCCAAAAACCTATTTGAATTTTTTTTACAATTTTTTTTTTCAGAAAAAGATGAACGTAGCCTTCAATTTGCTGGTATCTAAATCTCCTCCTTCACTATGGCAGAAGGGTAACAAAATTTGTTAAATTGCTCAAGCCTTTAACAGAATGAAGAATTAAGAGCTCTGCATATTTTGCATTGTACCCTCAAATATGCAAATGCACACTTAACATCATATTTTGGATTCTATTATTAATTCATCTTGTATTTTTATAAAAAATTTAAGGTTTGTAAGTAAAGACCAATTTACCTTTAGGAATTAACTTGAATTCCTAAATAAAAAAGCCAAATTCTCAGTTTCAATCATCATACAACCCATTTTTTAAACTATTTTATGTTTGTTTGGTTTTTTTTTTATTTTAGTAAAGAAGTGTTGTAAATGTGTGCATTTTTTGTATTTGTGTGATAACACCTGAGGAGGTACACAAATATCTGTCTGTTTGAGCATATAGAAACCTGAAATGGACATCATGAATCTTCTAATGATCTTCTAACTTATTTATTCATTGAAATAAGGTCACTCAGTCAAGCCCGAAGCTTTCTCATATGGCTAGATTCATTAGCCAGGTGGTACTAAAATCACCCTGTCTCTTCTGAGGCTAGAATTACATTTGGACCAGCACAGCTATTTGACCCTTGTCACTCATTCTTTCTCACCTTTGAATTTAAACTGTAAAGGGCACTAGGCAATGCAAAATATATGTCTCTATGTATTTGTATTCTGTATTTCAATGCTGTAATGTAAAACAATATAGATAAAGAATATTATATGCAATTCATCACTTAAAATTTATGTGAAACACATTTAAAAGGTGTAAGTTTATTTGAAGTAAAGCAGCTAAATACTTTATGTTTAGTCCAGTAATCTAGTTTCAAGGAATAGCTAGCATACAAGAAAGTATCCGTCACATTTTGTCAAGAATAGCTAAATATCCATGTATTCAAATATACATGCTATAAATTCACATGGGAAAACATATAGTCATATACAAATATTCTAGGTTTAAAAATTTCTAAGTTCTTTGTGCAACTGTTGTTGATAAAATTTATTTCTCTTAGGGATGGAAAAATGACTCCACAACTAAAAGCTCTTTTTCCCTATGAAATGGATATGCATTTGGATTCAGCACTCACATTGTATAGATCACAATCTTAGTAGTTCTAGCTCCATATAATGGGAATTCCTGTTCTAGCCTTCAAGGCACCTTCACGCATGTATGTACCATCACAAAGAAACATACAGATACACATATACATACAAAGTAAAATAAATCTTAAAAAGCATATTTTTAATTTATGTGCAAAATTATTTTAGACTTTGAGGTAAATGAAGCAAAATCTATAAAACAATATTAAGGCATCTTGTGCTATCCCTAGAAAGGAGAGTCCAGCATAGTCTCAGCAAATGTCATATGGTCAAGTACATTACACCAGATGGTATGACATTCCATACAACCAAGTGAATCTGTCCCAATATATACCCCTATGGTCAATATAATCTGTGACTCTAATAACGCTTGGAAATTGTAATTGTATTGAGATATCAAGTAGCTCTCTCTGGGAGGAACGGGAACAGAAAGGGTGTTTAAACAAAGGGATACATGGATATTCAATATGACTTTATTCATAATAAAGAAAATCTGAAAAAACTGACAAAGGTATAATCATCACATGAACATATGAAGCTAAATTTTTACTTCATTTCATTTATTGTCTATATGGTAAAATAAAATAGATTATTTTTTTTGCCTTTGGCCCTTGAAAAGTTATTGAGTAGCTGGCAAATCAAAAGAATATATTATGTACATCCACAGAACAAACAGCCTCCCAAAACTTTTTGTATTTTTTCAAATTGTATTATTTTTATGTATATGTATGCATGTATGCTCATGTGCATGTGGTGCCTGCACAAACCAGAGGAAGTTATCAGTTCCCCTGTAGTTGGAGTTTGAGGTGGTTTTAATCTGCCAGTTGTGAATACTAGAAGCAGAAACCCTGTTCTCTACAAAAGCAGACAATATTCTTAAACACAGAGCCATCTCCCTCTTCATTCCACATTATTGTAAATATTTTCATTCTAAGACTGTTTGAATCGTAGAGTATAATTTTCACAATGTAGGCTGATTGAGTATAATTGATACACTTTATTATTACCACATAAAATTAAATAAATATTTGCTAAAATCATATAACTTCTTACAATTTGCTGGCTTAGGTTTTAAAATTGAGCATATAATTTCATTATATTATGCATTGAAAATAATGTTTTCATGTTGCAATGTCCATATTAATGCCCACAGGCTTGTATAAAATGACCTAAATTTAATTCATATAATCATCCTCATAGAAATCAGGTCCCATAGGACTGCCTGCTCCCTGCCCAGGGAGGGGATGGGGAGTTGTGGAGAAAAAAAATGACCTGATGTGGTGGGAGGAGGAAGGGACCTTGAATAAGGATATACAGGGAAGGAAAAAAAAATTCAGAGGGAAAGCTGAACACAAAGTAAATATATGTGTAGCAATCTTATTTGCATTATCACCCTTCATAAGCCATGCTTATGATTCTTATCCTCTTTATAGTTATTGTTAACTTTTCATCATTTTAAATTCATTTTACTTTTTTTGATAAATATAAAATAAAGAAGAAAAAAAAAGAAACAGGTCCCTGGCTTCCAGAATAAATAAGGCATACAAAATTCTTCAAAACATTGTCACACATTAATATAATACAAAACTTTAATAACAAAAATACAGTAAATCAAGCTATAGAGCCACAAATAGAACATGAATGAGAATGTATTTAAATAAATGCTATGAGGCAATATATTATTAAAATAATTCATCATGCTCAAAGAATAAAATATTCTCAGAATTCAAGGTGGGATCGATTACACAAAACAATAATTAATTCATTTATATGTCATACTGTTATTGAGATTCTTTTCTTTGCCCAGGTAATTATGTAGGAGACAGTTACAGAATTATCTTTCTTCAGATGGATATCATTTTAATATTGTGTAAAGAAAATGTAACTGAATGTGATATTTTATTTATAAAGTAGGCTAAATTAAAACAATTGACTTTTAAAGCAGAATAAAATATGAGGTAGAAGAGAAGTCTGGGTATAGTGATCCATTATGAAATCACAGAAGAAGTGAAACTGAGACAAGAGAATTGCCCCAGTCATTCTGGGCAACATATTGTGTTCTGGGTCAGTCTAGGGAATAGAGTGAAATTCTATCTAAGAAAAACAATAGAACATGATGGAACATGGAGGTACCTTAAACAACATGAGATTGCTAAATGCCTCATCACAATATATGTATATGAGTGTGTATATGTGTGTATGTTACATATACATGTAATACACACATAAATATATGTATATATAATATATATCATGTTTAGATTAGAGAGATTAAAATTATTCATGGTTCTTAATGATAATAGAAATACGGTAACATATTATATTGTTTTTAAAAATAGTAAGTGGCCGAGGATACAGCTCAGTGTGAAAAGGCTTGCTATAAAAAAAATCAGTGTTTTAGATTATTAATTAAGGTGTGTTAAATTCATTTATATAGTGGAATACTTGTTTAATAATGCAAAATGGATTGCATTCTTTTATGTTTCTTTGATTAATTTTGTGAAGCTGTGTCACTTTGCCTGCCTAAAATACTTGATTGCTCTAAAAAAAAGAGTTGAACAGCCTAAAACTAGGGAGGAGAAAGACATATCCAGGGCTGCCAGGCAGAGAGAATAAATAGAAGAAGTATAGGCTTAAGAGAAGAATGAGGAGTGAGAGAAAAAGAAGAGAAGAATGCGATGGATCAACCACACTGCCCTGCAACCATCTATGGAGTTAGAAAAAAAAGAAAGATATATATAAGAAAGAAAGGTAAAAAAAAAACCCAGAGGTAAACATATTTAAAGTGAAACACAATAATTTAAGTTAGAGAAGCTGGCTAGAAACAAGCCAAGCTAGGCCAGTCACGCAAAGTAAAAATAAATAAGTCTCTGTGTATTTATTTGGTACCTAGGATTTGGGCTCCCCCACAAAATAAAAAAAAATGATAAAAATCTTACACTTCAGCTGTATTTACAGCACACGCTTGAAATAAGAAATTACTGAGGATTTACTAGTCACTTATTATAGCTAACCTGTGAGTTCCAAGTCTAATAGAAATCTTGTCTCAAAAATAAGTTAGAGAGAAGAGAACAATTCACAAACTGGTGAGTACACTTGTGTGTGTGTGTGTGTGTGTAATGTGTATACATATGTGTGTGTATGTATATATACAACACATATAAGTGCACACATAGAATAAAACATGGTGATGAAAGACAGTTGAAACATAAGTTTGCTTTACCAAATACTAACATAACAGATGTAGAACAAATTTTCTATCATAAAAATATCTGTATTAGGTTGATTAAAGGTTCTTGCTATTACGAATAATGCTGCTATGAACATAGCTGAGCTAATGCCTTTGGAGTGTGACTGTGCAACTTTAGGGTATACACCTAGAAGTAGTATTGCTGGGTCCTTGGGGAGATTGATTCTCAATTTTCTGAGAAACGGCCATACTGCATTCCAAAGTGGTTGAACAAGCTTATACTCCCACCAACAATGAAGGAGTGTTCCCATTGCTCTGCAACCTCTCCAGCATAGACTGTCCTCTGTGTCTTTCATCTTAGCCAATCTGACAGATGTAAGGTGGTATCTCAAAGTTATTTTGATTTGCATTGCTCTGATGGCTAAAGGTGATGAGCATTTCTTCAAGTGCCTTTCAACCATTTGTAATTCTTCTGCTGAGAATTTCCCTTTTAGATCTGAACCCCATTTTTTGATTGGGTTATTCAAGGTTTTGGGCTCTAGATTCTTTAGTTCTTTATATATCTAAAGATCATTCCTCTATCATTTGTAGGGTTGGTGAAAATCTTTTCTCATTCTGTAGGCTGTCGTTTTGTCCTATTGACAGTGTCTTTGGCTTCACAGAAGCTTCTCAGTTTCATGAGGTCCCATGTATTGGATTTTGTTCTTAGTGTCTGTGCCACTGGTGTTATATTTAGGAAGTGGTTGCCTGTGGCAATTCGTTGCAGGGTATTTCCCACTTTCTTTTCTATCAATTTGAGAGTGGCTGGGTTTATGTTGAGGTCTTTGATCCACTTGGATTTGAGTTTTGTGCTAGATGCCCCTCAAGCAAAGAATGGATTAACAAACTGTGGTACATCTACATAATGGTGTACTGCTCAATAGTAAGAAAAAAAAAATGATATCCTAAAATTTGCAGGCAAATGGATGGATTTGGAGAATAGTCTCCTGAGCGAGGTATCACAAATCCAGAAAGTTAAACAGGGAATGTACTCACTCATTAGTGGACTCTAAACAACAGCAATAAAAAGCAAAAGGCAAAGCATGTCCAAGCTGCAAACCACAACTACTCAACAGCTTGGGATTTGAAACACCTTGGACTGACACCTTGGATTGCATTAACCTAGAGGAACACCTTACTCAGTCTCAATGTTGGGGAGAGAAAGCTGGATCTGCCAGGAGTGGAGGCTGAACTGAGAAATATTGGGACCTTGGGAACTTGGGACATCCTGCCCACACTGGGGAGAGATGGGGAGATGTGGAGAAGAGAGTGACCTGATGTGGTGGGAGGGGGAAGGGACCTTGAATAAGAATATACACAGATAGAAATTGTGACTTCTTTATTCATAATAAAAAGAAAAAATGTCTTACTAGAATTTCCAATAGAATAATTGTAAGTAAAAATGTGATATCTTTCATTTTTCTATACAATTTATGTTGTTTAAATTTCATATTATTCTTTGCATTTTTTGTGGACATTGTAGTTTTCTTTTGCCTGGTACAGATTTTTTCCTTCCTTTTGTAATTTGTGCAACACCCATTCAATGTTTATGACATCCCATCAATGATGAGATACATCACCTTTATTGCAAAATTTTAGTGAGTCAAATATATGCAAGTAATGATCATTTTTGATAAATGAATTATAATGTACTATACAGAGTTACATATAAAACAGAAAATACAAAATATTAAGTTAGTAAGTGCCTTGAGAAGATAGAATCGTAACACTGGCTAAAAATGAAGAGATTTTTCAACACTGATTGCTACTATGAATAGTGTTAAATTTATCAGACAGAGGCATATCTACCTTAAGTCTGCAAAGAATGGAGAGCCTAGATTGTTGCAGAGAAATCAAAGGAGAATACTTATGGTCTGGTGTCCTCAGAAATAATTTACTTAAAACACTGCAAGAGTTTCCACAACTCTTGCATATTATTGAGTATATTTGTCTACTTACTGCTGCTTTTATCAAAATAAAAAAATATTTGATGTGTAAATAAAGGATGGGCCTGAAGCATACCTCTGGACTTACCTCATATTTTGATCATTTTGAATATGATCTCTGGAAATCACTGTAAATGGATGAAAATACCAGACTCCAAAAATTGTCCAATGTCTTTTACAGATGTGCTATGGCATGTGTATTCATATACATCAGGACCACACCTTAATGATAAATAAAGTTTAAATGAATAAACCAATAGAAAACAAAAGAGACTTTTATATTTATAGAACTTTGATATTTAAAGGAACATGGTTGATTCTGTGTTTTATTTATTTTTGATTTTGCTTTTATTTGTTACAATTCTTCACAGACCAAAGCAAAAATGAAAGATACAAAGAAACAGAACTTTACTAAATAAAAATAACCCAAAGCAAGTTGACTGAGAGGATGTTGCATGGTGGCTGAGTTACTATAAAGGGATATGATTCAAAATGCATAGTAAAAAGAATTTTTTTTAAAAAAAAGAATATCCTATAACAACAGATTTAGTATGTGAGAAAAAATAATTATATCTTAACATATGAGTTTTCATTAGTGCTTAGGAGCAGATTATGTGTGAAATTGGTTCACAAAGCAATCACAAAAACTCAATTTGGCTTTGAAATGGCACTGATAATTATCAGTACGCATATAGGTGTTGGGGGCAAAGATGGATTTATGGAAATAAATCCGAGTTACGGATATAGTTGTAAAAGTGTGTAGAAATTAAGTGATAGTTTTTAAAAATTATCATGCAGAAAAGTGACACATTGAAAGCTAAAAGAAAAATCAAAAACTAAATGTTAAAACAAAGGCTTTAATATTACCAAAGACTGACAAGGGATCTTCAGTAAGTGAATAAGCTTTTTTTTGCTTCCTGTTGTTATAAAATATTACTAAAAAGTATATGAAAAATACAAAAGGGCTTATTTGGTTAACAATTCCAGATTTCAGTTCATCTTAGTAGGGAAATCAAGGGCGAACCAACTTTAAACACTTAGGTATGTAACTCAGGATGAGGAACAATGAATTAATGCATACATGCATTCAGCTTGCTGTATGCATTCTCACATAATCCAGAATCCCTGTAGGCATTGGTGTTTTTCTTTCTTGCCCAGCCCCTGTGATCCTTCAGCTGCTTATAATGTAAGCAAAGGCTCAATATTAATCGCAGACTATTTAGTCTGTGGTGGATTTAGGCAGTTGAGCAAGACCTTGAGGTGTAGCTTTGAGGTCTTAAGGTCTCCTGTATGGGGTGTGGCTAGCCCCCTTTGAAGATCTGTGATCTGCCTGAACTTCTTGTTTGTTCCCCATGTTTATATAATTGTTATACTTGAAGCCATTATTCAAGTATTATGCACCCATTATACACCCATTTATATATTGTCTATTTTTATAATATAATCTTCAGTCTTTAAGATAATAAAAAATTGCAGGTCATCGATATTTAAGTTTGCTCTGTACAAATAATGATGTTAAAGTTTCTCGAATATATAGTAAAATATAGCAGATAGACAAAAGTCCTCAAACAGTTTATAGAACTAAAAAATGACATTTAATGTTTTATTATTCAAAATTTGGATATAAGAGACAAGATCACTCCTGACAGCACCATCTCTTCCTGAGATGGTGTTGGGCACCTAAGGCACTCCACAAAGAGTTTGTTTTCCTTGGTGGATAATGACCTATAGGACCAAAAAAAAAAATCTATCCTTGCCTTGATTGCTAACAGGAAGCACTGTGTCCTATCCAGTTGAGCAAGACAAAGGGTAAAACTTGCTAAAACTTGCCAAGAGAAGATAAGACAGTTTCTCAAAATACCCTGCTTCTAAAGAGATATGTCAGATATCCTAGGACTATAGCCAAAGAAGGCAAATGCTCCATCATTACAAAAGAGCTGTAGGTGACTACCCAGGAATCTGTCAGTATCCTCTCCTAAATTTTAGCAGTTCTTATATTTTCCTTCTCAGTCTTTGATGGTGTTAAAGACTAGATAGTTAAAGTTACTACCATGTCATTACTTAGCTAAGAGCTTTAAAGTAATCACTCTATATAGTGCCACTTATCAGTATCTTAGACATTTAGGATAGACTTTAGGTTTGTTGTTTGTTTCTAGTAGTTTGACCCTGTTTATATTATTTGCCTTTTTCCTCTTGTATACATTACTTTATAATTGTCTCTAATGTATGTAGTGGGATTGTATTCTCTTCCGTTTTAAATAATTGTCCGACCAACTGGTTTAATAAAATCCTAATTGGCCAAAGACAAACAGGAAGTGTGGGTGGGGCTACCAGACTAAGGAAACTCTGGGAACATCTCAGAGCAGAGCAGATACAACACAGGGATGCAAAAGAGACACAACAAGGAGATGACAGCAGATAAAGAGGAAAGAAGGTGAAATGTTTCACTGACAAAAGGCACCAAGCTGTATGGTTGAACAAGATGGGTTGAGTTCAGATGAAGGAGTTAGCAAGTTATACGCCTGGGTCCTAGATCAATCAGCACAAAATAAATATAAACATCTGTGTGTCACGGTGGGGCTGCTAGTCAAACGTCTAGGCCCAAAAGTCCAGGCCAGAAGCTTATTAAAACAATTGTATATATTTTATACCTAAGCTTAAAACTTTCTTTTTATTTTATTTTATTTATTTTTAGTTTTTTTGAAAATCAATATCAAACTTTATATAAAAAAGCAAAATATGTAGGATAGCTAAAAAGATACAGTAATAAAACTTCTTTTTTCTCTAAAATACATGAAACATAAAAAATAAAATCTAAAGCTCCTCAAGCCAGGTTAGGCTCAGCTACAGATAAAGCACAGTAGATCACAGCTAATTCCCACAGATGCACGATAGCCACCACAAATTTCCACTAAGCAACCCTTCTGCAGTCAAACCAGAAGATTTTTTCTTATTGTTTTTTGTTTTGTTGTGGTGTGTGCGTGTCCGTGTGTGTGTGCGTGTGCGTGTGCGTGTGTGTGTGTGTGTGTGTGTGTGTGTGTGTGTGGGTGGGTGTGGGTATGTGAGTGTTTGGTGGGTTCAGTCAATTAAACAAGACCTAGAGGCATGAGGTTTTGAGAACCCCTGTATGGGGCATAGCCAGACCCCTTCAATTACTGATTGCAGGCCATCTGACCTTTCTGTTTGCTTCCCAAGTTCTTGGAGGAAGTATTGCCACTGCTGACATGTAGGACATTTCAACCCTCCAAGAATAGCCCTGTGGCTCAATCTTGTATCAATGAGTGTTTCAAATAGACTCCTTAATAAGTCTTAATTCCCTTATGTGTTCAATTGCCAGTAAATAATTTATACAATAGTTCTATGGTTCAGGGTTATTTCTACCTAGCTCTTTTATCTTAAATTACCCTATTTCTAGTAATTTATGTATCAGTCACAAAGTATCTCATGGCTTTATTTGTTTTCCAATACATCTTGCCCCCTGTGCCATGTTTGGTAGCATTTGCCCTGACTCTCCTTTCTTTTTCCTGTATATCTCTTAGATTCCCTACCTGGTTATTTCTGGTCATGCCATAGGCCAGAGTATCTTCTTTTTTACCAATGGTATCAACAATATTCAAGGAGTACAGAAAGATCATCCTACAGATCCCCTGTCCAGGTTATGGTCCCACCCACTATGAGCAGGATTTCACATCTTAATCAAAGCAACCAAGGTAATATATTCTCTGTCCAAAGATATGTTGAGAGGCCAACCTGATCTAAACAATCCTGATGTAGAATGTATTTCTACACATTGTGAATATACTTTATTACCAATTGTCCATAAATCAGCTGTTTCAGCCTGTGGCAGAACAACTAGGGCAGTCTATAAATCCAAGAAAAGATAAAGGACAGAGACATACATAGACTTCTGTCTGCCTCCCAGAAAGCAAGATATAATGGAACACATGTAAAGCCATAGAACATGTGGCAATATGTAGATTAATAGAAATATATTGAGTTATGTTAAAAGAGCTAGGTGATGATGAGCCTGAGGCATAGACCAAAGAATTGGTATTTAATATAAGCCTCTGAGTAATAATTTTATAAGCAGCTGCAGGACCATGAGTTGGAGATCTTTGTATAGCCTAAGAGCCTGGATGGGACAGAATAACTTCCAGATACACAGTACCTCATGAAAATTACTGACCCAAGTGATTTTTATATTGTTTGTCAAGTTGACAAGTAAAACTATCACAGGCAGTGGAATGCCCTGCCCCACCAGTGGCCATTTCAGCACTCAGATCCAAACCTCAAACCTGCTGCTGAAATTATTATTCCAACAAAGGCCAAACCAGGACCTGAATTCCCAGAAAATCAAGAAATAGACCAGATGCCTCTCCAGCTGTCAGATCTCTATCCTCCAACTCGACCAAATAAACCCTGCTTAACCAGAGGCCACCTATGGCCATCAGAAGTCCAGCTCTCTAGTTGGACAGAGATTCTCTGACCATCCCTAGGCTATTCTTACAAAAATATCAGAAAGAAAGCATAATCTGAGCAATAAAACACACATCTAACAAAAACTAATTCAGAAATTGGTACCTAAACTTATAATCTTCCAAACACCATTGTAAAAACAATCCAAAACAACTGGAACAATATATCACCATTGGAGCTCAGCCATCTTACTATAGTATGCCCTGAATATTCTAACACAGACTAAACACAATAAAATAGCCTTAAAACCAACTTTTTAAAGATAGTGGAGGACCTTAAAAAGGAAATGAATAAACATTTAAAGAGTACAGGAAAATACAAACAACTAGAAAAAATGGAAAATAAATATTATAAAGGAAAGAATGAAAACAAATTAAACTGTTCAAGATCTTTAAATGGAAGTACAAGCAATAAAGAAAACACAAACTAAGAGAATTCTGACAATGAAAAAATTAGTGAAGTAAACAGCAACAACAAATGCAAGCATCATGAGCAGAGTAGAAGACATGAAAAATATAATCTCAGAGATTGGAGATATGATAGAGAATAGACAGATGGTCAAAGAAAATGTTAGATCTAAAAGTCCCTGATACAAAACATCCAGTAAATCTGGGACACTTTGAAAAAAATCACAATTTGCTGTGAGATTATGCTCCGGTACATTGTAAACATTTGTCCCTGCTATTGGTTTAATAAAACACTGTTTGTACAGAAGGCAGACAGGAAGTATGGGTGGAGCTACCAGACTTTAAAAAAAAAAAAAAAACACTTTACATAGAGGAAGAGAAGAGCAGAGATAAGAGGGAGATGCAAAGGAAGCAGGATGAGATGCTCTGTGAGAAAAGGCACTGAGCACTTTGGCTAATGATGGGTTAATTTAAGAGTAACAGTGTCACACTCAACCTCCCCAGCAAGAAAGACACAACACTGGATCCTTCTCTCTGCAGCTTTATTCGGGCCTTTTGGAAATCTTCTTATCTTTCACTCACTCACTCTCACTCTCACTCCTAGACAACTGCCCCAGGTAGGGGGGTTCTCTCATGCCTAAATACCCTCTGGGCCTCCAATCTCAGTAAGCCATGTAGACATCGCCCATAGGTCCTAGGATGCCTAAGCAAGCCACCATTCTCGGCTACAGCCAATAAGGAGTTATTTACTCCCGAGAGCACTCACCATTGGGAAGGTGGAAGGCCGAGGCGGCGCCACCTTTAGGGTGTGATACAACGCAGCTCTCTACATAACAGTTAGCAAATAATATGCCTAAGCCCTTTGTAGGTCAACATGTAATCAATATGAAACTTTATATGATTATTTGGGACTCCTGGTCTGGAACTGGGGTCTAGGCCAGGTCAGAAACTTTTTACTACATAATTCAAATGCCAAGAAAATATTTTAAACACACTTATAGGAGAAAATTTTTCTACTCTAAAGATGGACATGGTTTATAAAGGTACAGAAAGTTTACAGGACACCAAATAGACTGAACTAGAAAAGAAATTACCCTTATAACATAATAATCAAAACCCTAAACACACTGAACAAAAATAATATTAAATGTTACAAAAGAAAATGGCCAGAGACTCCCAGATCCTAATAGTGACCCAAGGTCTCCAATGAAGATTATGACACACCAGGATCTCCGTCTGGATTGTAGCAGTGCTGACCTGGGCAAGATGCAATAGCACAATGCCTGCCTGCTGCCAGGAACCCGGCCTAGATCTGAGGACACTGAAGAATTGATTGAACCCTTTTGCCTAGACAAAGTAAGGTCAGTCTTCTCCCATATGTTCCTCTACTGTGGGGAAAATCTCACACCTTTAAGGCCTGGCAGCTGAAGATTGATGCTGTTTGGATACTTCTGCTTCCAACTAGGTAGAGACCTGGGTATGGCTAACTAGGTATGGACTGGTCTTTGTTGTTTTTAGTAGATTCAGAAGCTGCTCATTCTGCACTTAGGTATAATTTATCCTTCCCAGATCTCTGCAAGTATTGACAACTGAGCTAGTTATAACTTTCTCAGCTTGGTAGAATCAGACAATCAGATCCTTCTGCAAGGTGATAGCCAGTTTTCAAGCTCATTTTATAAAGCCTGATTGAGAATATTAATATAACTAAAATTCTTATGTCTTTTTGCAATTTGTATGAGCTTAAAAGAATCATAGAATTTGGATCCACTGCACAGAGGCCAAAAAGATTCCAGATAAGTGCAGCCTAAGTTTTTCCCACCTGTCTGTTCCTAAGGATGATACTTTTCTCTTCTGGTTTGGGGACTCCTGTCCTTTCCAAATTACTAAAACTGGGCCCAAGATTTAAATTCTAACTTTTCTTCTCAGTTTTAACATATCTCAACAGATTTCCACTTGACTAGGAGCTCTGGACTCCCTGAAAGCCTGTGAACCAGTTCTACAGATGTGGGTTGTTTCTTGTCTCTTGGCTACTGAATCAGACAGCTACGTGCTCCTAATGGAAGCCCTGGATCTCAGTTCCTTTACTAGCTTTTCAACCTTTTAGGGCCCTAACAACAATGCCCCAATGTCAGCTTGAAGAAGTAATAAAGAAAAACTGCGACCATTACCTCCAAACCCATAACAGGTTGAAATGCTAAGTTAAAAAGAAACCTGCATAGGAGACAAATCTTTTTGTAGAGGCCAAAGGTCCCTACAGCCTAGAGTTGGCTTTGCAAGTCAGGTTCTAGTGGCTCTTTTGAGACCTTGTAGATCAGTTTGGGCCTGCAGGGGTGGGGCACAAGACCATCTTCTAGATAGACTATTTCCATGAGCATATTGCCAGAGTCTCATGATTGAGACAGTACCCAAAAAGAAAATGGGGGAATGAAAGACCCTGGGTTCTAGGGCCTAACATAGGTATTCAGTTCAAGTATTCAGCAGAGCACCACCATGAAAACAAGGAACTAAAAGTCTAAAAGTAACAGAGTAACTCAGCCCAGATAGCCCTTATCAACTCAGATAGGACATAATAGTTGAACCTGAGATTAAAATACCAGAAGTTCCAAGCAGAATAGCTGTGACCAACACCTGGTTGTGAAAGCCCGCTAACCAGCTGATTTTAAGGCAACCCCTTGACTATTGTAAGCAACCTTATGACTTTAAAGAATGACCTTTAAAGTGACCAATCATGTATTGCCCCAGTTGCTATGGTGATTTTATGGTTTTTAGTCTTTAAAAGTGATATGAGATTGTTAATCCCTGCTACTCCCTTGCTCCCGAGGCAGAGAGGAACCCTGCCTGTACAGATGAAATAAATCCTCTTGCTTTTTGCATCAGAAAAAAAAAAGAAAATGGCCACCAAACATATAAAGACAGACCTTTTAATATTATACTCAATTTCTCAATGGAGACTCTAAAATCCAGAAGGGCTTGGCCATATAACCTACATAATCAAAGAGAACACAGACACCAGTAAAAATTACACCCAGTAAAAATGTCAGTCATCATAGCTGGAGAAAACAATATATTCCATGATCAAGGAAAATTTAAACAAGCTACAATTAATCCCTACAAAAGGTACTAGAAGAGAAACTGCAGCCTAAAGAGGTTCACTACACCTACAAAAATACCGACAATAAATAATCTCACATGAGCAAAACCCAAAGAAGGAAAGCGTATGCACACAGAGTGACACAGTCACATGCACACACATACACACAACAACAACAACAACAACAACTACTACTACTACTACTACCACCAGCAACAACAACAACATAACAGGAATTACTAATCATTGGTTATTGATATCTCTCAAAGCCCATGAACTCAATTCCCCAATAAAAAGACACAGACTAACAGAATGTAAATAAAAACAGAAAGGATCCAGTGTTGTTGCATACAAGAAACACACATCAACATCAAGGACAGACATTACTTTAGAATAAAAGGGCTGAAGAAAGATTTTATAAGAAAATGTACCTAAGAAACAAGCTGGCATAGCCATTCTAATACCTAACAAAATGGACTTCAAACTAAAGTTGATCAAAAGAAACAGAAAAGAACATTTCATAGTCATCAAAAGAAAACCCAGCCAAGATGATTTTTCAATTTTTTATTATCTATGCCCTAAACACAAGGGTACACATTTTTATAAAGGGAAAACAGCTAAAGCATAAATCACACATCACCCATCACAAATTGATAGTGGGCAAATTCAAAACACCACTCACACCAATAAATAGGTCACCTAGACAAAAACTAAACAAATACTAGAGTTTAAAGATATTATAAACCAATTATACCTAACAGTTTATCTACAGAATATTTTAACCAAGCACACACACAACACACACACACACACACACATACACACTTTTTTTCTCAGCATCTCTTTGAACATTTTTCAAAATTTAGCATATATTCAATCACAGACCAAATATCAATACTTATAAGAAAATTTAAATATAAGACCACCATATATTAATGCTGAATTTTAATAACAACAGGAAAAAAACAGAAAGCTTGTAAACTGATGGAAACTGGAAAACCATACTGAATTACTACAATGTCAAAAAAATAAATAAAAAAATTTAAACACTTTCTGTAATTTAAAGAAAATAAATGCAAAATAAATTCAAATTTATGGAACAAAATAATGTTAAGCTAAGTGGAAATTCCTATAACTAAGTACTTTCATAAAAAATTGGAGAGATCTTAACTAGCAGCTTAACAGTACACCTAAAAGCTCTAGAAAAAATGAAGCAAACATACCCAAGAAAAGGAGATAGTAGAAAATAATCTGAGGGCTCAAATCAATAAAATAGAAACAGAGAAAAATACAAAAAAAACTGATGAAACAAAAGCTTGGTTCATAAAGTGAATCAGTAAGATAGACAAAGTCATATTCAAACTAACTAAAGGCAGAAAAGGAATATCCAAATTAACAAAATCTTAGAGATGGGTTAAAAAATCATTAAAATGTTTCCTAATGATAGTCTGCTATATGTATACGCATAGCCTAACAAATCATAATCAGAGAGGCTTCATTCAGCAACTGGTAGAAATAGATACAGAGCCTCACAACGAACTATTAGGTAGAGTTCAAAGTATCCTGCAGAAAATGGGGAAAAAGAATTGTAGGTTCTGGGGTCACATCACCACCAGAAAATAGCCTACAGAATCAACTAAAGAGCAGAGCTCACACAGACTCAGCCTGTTATCAGGGAGCCTGTATGGGTCTGACATATATCCTCTGCATATATGTTATGATTGTATAGCTTGATCTTCCTGTGGGATTCCTAACAGGGAGAGCAGGGACTATCTTTGACTCATTTGTCTGTTTGAGACCTGTCTTCTCCTACTGGATTTTTTAATCTAACCTTAATATGAGAGATGTCCCTAGTTTTATTATAACATGACATGCCTAGGAGGCTTTCCCGTTTCAGAATAGAAATAAATAGGAATGGATCTTGGGGAGAGGAGACATGAGGAAGAAGGACTGGGAGAAAAAGGGGGAGGGAAACCATGGTCATGATATATATTCAATGAATAAATTTTGAAAATAATAACTTAAGAAGTCATTTTAAATTTCACCCTATGACAGTGAAGTAGAGATAAAATCATGCAGCTTGGCCTGTAACAAATAAGATGAAATGAAAAAAAAATTACTGATTCCTCAATGCTTCAAATAAATCAACATTTAAGTCACACAATGAAGCATTTTTTTTGTAAATTATTGATGAACTCCATGGGAACAGTGCCTGAATACTTACTGGCTTTGAAAGAGTTTAGGAGAAAAGTAAGACAGGGAGCTCATGCCTATATTAAAGGAAATTATTTTAAAGAAAAAGTCAAACAAATCACAAACTAACAGAATAGGAGAGAAGGAAGAATCATAGGAGACACTTCTTGAGGCAACTGGAAGCAATGCAGTTCAGTATGTACGTGGAGATATTGGCTTCATGTAAAGCACAGATGGGTCACTATAGAAACTTGTGGGAAGGTAGTTAACGTGGGTGCAGATGGAGCGATGGTAAGCTCAACTGTAGGAGCTTCTGGAATTTTGTTTCTGGTTATTTTACTTTTTCACTGAAATAGAAAGAAAAAATCATCAGTTGATATTAAGTATGAAAGAGAATGCCAGGCAGTTTAGAAATGTGAAAATATGAAAGTTTTATTTGGATAAATGGTAGCATCCTTTTGTACAGAACCAAAATACATTTGTGTCTACTTAGAGAACATTCAAAGTGGAGTTTGTCAATACAGCTTTTCCCTCCTACATTCATGTTTTGTTTGCTAGAGTGTGGGAGAATCAGGCTGAATTATATTTAATTGAGTTGTGGTCTTAGAAAGAGAGTGTGACGATTCAAGCATATCTCTGTGGGTGGAGAATCACAGATAATTTTGAAAAATTGATTAAGGTTCTGACTATGGCATTTTAGCTAAGTAGAAAAGGTTCAGAATAACAAAGTCCTAATGGGATGGCACAATAAATATGTTGATTGGCCATCAGGGCCCAGAGAGTTAAAAAAGTAGTAGGTGCCAGAAAGCCACAAAGTTCTCTGCTTGCAAACGAGATGCATCAAGTGAGACCTGTGATAACATAATGGTACAAGAACATGACAAGGAAAATTAAAAGAAAAAAAAAAAAGAATAAATGGTAAAAGAAGCCATGGAAGGAGGATTAAAGAAAATCAAAAGCCAAGGATTCAAGAGGAAGCTACATTAGTGTTTCAATGAATCTAAGAATTAATTATGGTGTCATTTTGGAAGAACTGACAGTGAAAGAGAAACAGAAATTATAGAAAAATTTAAAAAGACTAGGGCAATGAGTAGTGTTAACAAAGTGTAAGTGAAGCCCAGATTTTCAAATGGTCTGATCCATTTCTTCCTATTTAATTTTATATTAGTGTTTGAGAATTTGGACAATCTACTTTGCACATATCTCCCCCTCACTATATTCTCTTAAATCACCCTTTCTTCAGTAAATATCAAAGTTTGTGTCCTCTAAAAAGAAGTAAAAACAATTACAATTTTCCCTGTCGGTTTCCTCATGAATATGTGACATTATATTTGTCTAATCTGCTAGCTGGGTGATAACAGCTCAAGAAACCTCCAGCGTCTCCCATATCTTTATACTTTTCATCGTAATTCTATTACTTCAATTATTGTTTCTTTCTCTTCCTTCTTCTGTCCCCTTCTCTCCCTTCAATCTTCCTTCCTCTCGGTGTTCATCATTTTTTTCTCAAAAATCTGAGTTCTATGTTCCTGCTCTTGATATTTGAGATCACTGTTTTAGACATTTAATGTGTGCTTTACTATGTAATAATTCTGAGTACTGAAGTATCTTCAGATTTGCAAAGTAATTTGAGTATGCAATTGCATTTTGATCGTAATTTGATGGTATCAAATATCTGATAATTTGAGAGAAAATATAAATTTGTAAAAGATCTATGTAATATGAAATCTCTTGGTCAAGTGTCCTACTTTGAATTATTCTTGCTATTCAATTTTCATGGCAATTTGGCTAAATGCAGAAATAGAAATTTTTTTTCTGTATTGTACTACTATCATATTTTATATTTTCACAGTACATTAATCAAAATTCTCTTATAAATGTAAATGTTAAAAATTATATTTCTGTCTCTGAGCATACCAGGTGCTCACAGATGACTAAGGCTTTAAATTCCCTAAAGTTGGATGGAGTTTCATGCAGTTGTGAGCCATCCAATGTGGTGATAGGAACCAAACTCAAGTCATACTTAAGATCAGTAAAAGAATTTTACCACCAATCTATTCCTTTACTTGCAAAATCGAAACTGTGCAATGGATACTGTAATGAATATGCACATTTTCCTTTTTTTTCTTTTTAAAATTATTTTTTATTTAAGAGTATTTTAACATATTAACCACAGTTCCCCTCCCTTCTTCCCACTCACCCCCCAAATTTCCCCCATTCCCCTCAGCTTGGTGCTCCCCCAACCTGATATGCCAGACTTCATGGAGGACTCAAAGGCAGATGCATCTCCCCAACATGCCACTTTTAACATGAGTGACAACTCACAAAAGCTCATCCCTGAAGTCTTCCTAAAAGATACATGAAAAGGAATCCCTCTTTCCAAGGCAATTTACTGCATCTACAACTATAAAGTATAACCTTACAAATCTTAAAACTCTCAATTTCCTGAACCCTTTGAAATCTTTAGCCTTTTGAATCCTAGGAGCCCCTTCATTCTTGTAAGCTAAAATACTCAGTCAAATCTATAGAAAATGACTAAACAAAGCCCATAATTTCCAATCAGTGAATAGTGGTTATTTTTGTTTTTCTCCTACCTTCAACCTATAAGTTAAAATATCTGAGCATACTTTTCCAAATAACCTCATATATGTCTCAGTTTCTATTTACTTCATGTTTGGTGTCTCCATATGTCTCTGTTTCGGTTTCTATTGCTGTGACACAATACCATGGCTAAAAGCATCTTTGGTAGGAAAGGGTTTATTTCATTTAAACATCCTCATTAGAGTCCATCATCTAAATATGCCAGGGCAGAAATGTAAGACAGAAACCTGGAATCAGGAACCTGGAGCAGAAACTTAATGATGCAGTGGCCAAGAGGTAAGGTTCCTTAGTACCTTGCTCCCCATGGCTTTCTCATCATGCCTTTTTATTTTTAATAATTTTTCTTTATTATGAATAAAGAAATTTGTAAAAGATATATGGAATAAGAAATCGCTTGGTCAAGTGTCCTACTTTGAGTTAGTCTTGCTATGACAACACATGACCAAAAGAAACCTGGGGACTTCCTAAACATTGTTTATCATTGAAGAAAGTCAGGACAAGAACCTTTCAAAGGGAAGAAACCTGGAAGTAGATGCTGATGCAGAAGTTGTGGAGAGGTGCAGCTTATTGGCTTGCTCCTCATGACTGGCTCAGTCTGTCTTACAACCTAAAACCATCCTAAAGATTTGCATATAGCTCAATATTCCAGAAGCATTTTCTCAACCTAGGCTTCTTCCTTTCTGATGACTTAATGGGTCATGTTGACATGAAACTAGCTAGCACACCAGGTGTTATTCGCTTTTGAATACAAGATTAAGGATTATTAATCACTAATTTAGAGTTATGTGTGAAAGCCAAGAAAAAAAGAGAAGAAAATAAACAATGAATTGAGTTTAGAAATTAAATATGAATAGCATGTTTGTTGAGAATGTGTTTTTTAATTTTCTCCTGGCTGGGTCAAGTTCAAAGCTCTAGGATATAGTAGACACAGCGATAAGAGGTAATGATTAATTAGCTTTATTGAAATAAGATGGATTCCTACACGTATCTAAATTCTTACAAATGGTATAGCTAACAGGAATGTTCTACATCTCTCTGATTAACTCTAATTTGTGAAATAATGCAGAAACATATCTTACAAAAATTAACTAGCAGGGTTGGAATGTATCTTGGTGTCCACCAAGAACTCATGAAGCCCTGAAGAATGTGATTCAGAAGTTCAAGGTAATACTCAACTCCTTGAGAAGTTTGAGGCTACTCTGAGCTACATAAGACCTTGTTTTTGTTATTAACAAAACAAAACATCAAAAAAAAAAAAAACAAGCAAGATAGTACATGGTCATTACAGTGTTTCTTCATTTATTCTTGTGTTTATCTCTTTGATTTGTTATTCATTAATTACTTTAGAAATATTTTATAGTTTACAGTCTATATTTAGCAATATTTTGGTTTCCATTTAATTGCTGATAATTATAAAATTGCATTTAAATTTTTTATATATTTCATACATTTCACATTTCATAATTATAATTTTTTTACTTTTTATTATGAATAAAGTCTCATTTTTTATCCATATATCCCCTTGTTCAAACTCCCTTCTCCCTTCTACCCCTTCCAGTCACTCTCTCTTCATAGTTGGCTCTTTTATTTAATTAGATAACACCTACTGTAAATTTATCTCAATAATATTTACATCTAAAATATATACAGCTATGACCATATTTGATATATACACATAAGCTTCCTGCATGGCAAATGACTTCTTCATTTGAATGATGTGACAATAGTGACATTACATTGAGTTTCTCTAGAGATAATTTTGCAAGGCATTTACCTGCTGTTCAGTAAGCTAGCAGCTCAGAACCAGTCTCTAATAATTTTTACAATGAGTCTTGAACCACAGAAGAAAAATATACTTAAAATTTCAATGTAAATCAAGGCTTGGTTACAGGTTATTAAGGGAAATGTCTTTTTTCCCCATACAAATGATTAGCAAATTGCAGTGTTCCTGTAGTAGCAAATGACATGAATATTTTGGTCATCAAGCCTTACCAAAGTAACTCAGACTGAGTTTAAATGGCTTAGTTTCTTCCTAAGTTTTAAAGACCCAAGTCTATGTGGTTGTTTGTAAAGAAGGAAGAGTAAGTATCTTTTTCCAGAATTTTCAGATATGCTAAAGTTGGAAATCTTTTCAAGATATATGATATGTTATTTGGTCTTGGTTTGTAAATCACACTGGTTTCTGATATTTAGCATTGCATAGTAGAAGTTGATTCTTATTTTCATATTTTTAGACACATACATATATATGAGCACATATAGGATTCTTTCCATACATAAACACTTTTTTATACATGTTTGTTTCTTTTATCATATAAGATTATTATTTCATGAAGGTATGAGAGAGGTATTTTTAAACTGCTGAGTATATCTGACATTCCTATTTTAGAACCCTAACATTTATTGGGAATTTTATTCTGTTTTATTTTTTCATTAGTGCTTTCTCAAACTAATCAATTTTTATGGACTCTTTTTAAAATAATATTTATTATTTTCTTTAATATCAATCTTTTTAACATAGCTACTTATTTGTTCTTTAATTTTCCATACCAATTTTTTAAAACACCCATTCTCATATAAAAATAAAATAAATAATAATAAATATATAACAAATAATTTACTTTTGCTATGAAAGACGACTCTTATTTAACTATTTAAATTTTCACCTAGCTTATTCTATTTTTTTAACCTCTATAAAATTTTAGGGAAACTTCATAATATAATTTTCAGAATTTTTCTGGAGTTTTTTGTTAGTCTTATTTAATTGATGGATTTGCCTCAAATCACTAATCCTAGCAGATCTAGAACTAACAATTAAATTACTGCACACCCCTGAATGCTGAGTACTCAAAAATGAGGGAACAAATAAAAGTACAACTTCGTATCTCCTTGGGGGCTGGCTTTTCTTTCTTGGTTCTGCTATGTTCTTTTCCATTGTAGGATAATACAATTGATGCAGTTGTTATAAGACTGCAAAAGTTCTAGGATATAACCCAATGCGTTTCTAAACAGTAACTTCTTGGCTATGGTCCTTAGATGAAGGGTCTTTGCTCTGTATTGAAATAACTCTCTCCCAGTGATTCTATATTCAGACATGCAAACTTTATTCTTTCTACTGCTTGCTTGTGTTACTGTTATTATTATGGTTGTTTGATTTTTTTAAGTATATCAAATACTGTTTCGCATCACCAAATATATATACTTTACTATACTTACCCCCTTTGGAGCTTCTGAAACATTATCTACGGACATGGACTATCAGTAAATTGAAGCAGCATTGCAATTTATAGCTAGTTTTCTGAGAGTGTTATTCAGAAGAGAGACAGAAGGATATTCATTTCTACTTCTGTTTCAAGCAGCTCAGAAACCCTATTTTCCTACAGTGCATTTGCTAGCAAGCTCTGGATTCTCCAATTTGCTTATCGACAGTATATATAGTATTCATCAGATAGAATTTTCAATGGTGCTAGTATACTCCTTCAATACGATTTTTTTTTTTTTTGTTAATGTACTGTGAATACGGAAGTTATTCCCGGTTTGCTATTGATCTATCATTTAGATGAAGCTTAATGAGTTCTTGAAAAAAAATTTTCTAATTCTTAATAATTTCATAGAAATTCATTAGTTTTTTTTGAAAGAGTACACTCAGTGCATCTATTCAGAATCAAGAATAAGTGAAGGTGCACATATATATATGTATATGTATATATATATATATATATGTACCTGCATGCATGCACATCCATGCTGACAAGTACTGCTATGCTTCATTTAGGGTTTCAAGGACACATTTTTCTATGTTTCATTTTCTTTCATGGTCACTATCTCAGGCCCAGACAGATTCACATAATTTAAAAACAACAAAAAGACTAAATATAACCTAATTATATTAATTATAGCTTCAATGTCAGAGATACATACTAATTTTAAAGTAAGAATCTTATAGATTTGGCTTTTAAGTTTTATATTCATTTTTATGTTTTGATTCTGTGTGCACATGAATACAGATGCTGACTGAAGCCTAAAGATGGCATTTTATCTCACTATGTGACATGTAGATATAAGCTACCTGTCATGATGATGGGAATGTGACTTAGGTCCCTGAAAGAATAGTACATACTCTAAATTGCTGATTTATCTTTCCAGCCACTAGCTAAATTTAAATGCCCAGGATAAAATAAGTTCTATGCTGATTTCCTGCAACAAAAAAGTTTTGTTTTAATATTTCTGACAGTAAAAATGGTAAAACGGTTGAATAGGGGAACAGAGTCAACCAGAGGTAACAGAAAGCATTATGCTTCTTTCTTAGGATATTGTTCACACTTGTAGTTATTTGTGATTTCTATCAAAAGCATTTAGCACAAGCACTGTTCATGTACTGTCTTTTGCTAAATCCAACGATATCCTAAGGATAGACACTCATTCTTCACAGTGGTCTGCAGGAGAGACATGTGTTCTGTGGGTGTGTTTGTATTCAAGCCAGTATCAATACAAAACAGGCCTAAATGACATGCTTCAGACAAGGAACATATCTATACTCTTTCTCTTGCTCTTGGTTGATCTTTTCTACTTTGTAGCAGCCAGAAGTCTAGAGTTCATTTCAGTAAATGTAGACAAGCTGTATATAATTAGACTATTAGAAAAAGAAGACTTTTTGCCAGTTTGGAAATGCTAAAGCCAATTAACCTAGCGGATTATTTGCATTTAAATTAGCACATATGCAATAATAGATAAATTCAGACATACAAAATGCCTGTACAACAAACACCCAGTTTACACCATATTGATTCCTTAGAAAATTTTAAATGTAAATTAGAGTTTTGAATTTTACCATTTTATTTCTGAGTAGTGTTTTTCCTACTTATTGATCTACTTGACTAATTTGATATTAAAGAGAATTCCTGGAAAATTAATCAACGCTTGAAGTAAAAATCACTAAAATTAGCTTCAATATGTAGTCAAAAGATACTTAAAGAGAATTTCTTTTAGATTCTGTATTTTTTTAAAAAAAATCATCAAATGCAAAAATCTCTTGCATCACGGTTGGAACAAGGGCTCTATCAATCATATCACTTCCTTTACTGGCCTTCTAGTCTCTGATTTTGGCAAATGTAATACTGTTTCTTATGCCGAGTATCTATCATTTCATAACAATTCTCTACAAAACAAATGATTTAAAATATAAATTATATGATTCTATCTTACTATTCTGTGACTCTTGAATTAAAGTTTGGTGACAGGGTGACTTTTGCTTTAATACAAAGATGGCCAGAATTACTCATCAGTATGGAGCCTTGTTATGCATAGACCAGCAGAGATGGGGAGGAGGTTGATCCAGGATGGTTTCTTTTTCTCCATGTTGTCTCTTGATTTCTTACATAAGCTATACATGTAGTGAAGCTATATATCCTCTACAGTAGATTAAGTCTCTAAAAGCAAGCATTTCACAAATGTTTGTCATATGAATTGCCAATAAATTGTGTTGGTCAACAGAGTCTCCAAGGCAGCCCAAGTTCAAAGCAAGCAGCATTAGATCTCCCTTCTCCACATGTGTGCCAATGAAGATGAGGCCACCCGTCATCTGTAATAATTATATCTCATGCTCAGAATTTTTTTTAGAGATGCTTAAATATTAAAATGAATCCTTTTTAATATTTGTACTTGGACTGTTAAAAATAGTTGGTGTTTTCGGGAAATGTAGTCCTAGTACCATTACTAAGAAAGAACAGAATATATATGCATTCTGTTCTTTTTCTCATGTGGTAAAATCATGGTTAGACAAGCAGTCCACAATCCAGCAATGAAGATTAAATCATGAGGTAGAAGAAGCTAGAAATGAAGTAACTAGAAAAGCAGTTGTCATGGTGAGTCTGAAATACATAATGGAAAGAGAGAGTGAAGGGGTAAATTAAGACTTCATAAGATTAAATTCAGCAGTAGCAGAAAATTAAATCCAAACCTACTCATCTGCTGCTTGGAAACTGTAGCAGATTAATTTTGTAAGAGAAAGAACTGTTTTCCTTAGAAGCAGCCAGATTTGTAGTCTGTGGTTACAGTTGTACTGTCTTTTCTATCTACATTTGTTGTTATGGTTAATAACAATAATATTATTATAATTGTGAAACATTTACTTGGAGTCTTTATAAGCTTATGTAATAGTTTATATTATTTTTGAGTGCTAAACAAAATGATCGTTAGAGACATTGGAAAGTCCACTTAGTGACTAAAGCTTCCAAATTAAATCTAGTTTGCATAGGATGTCTGTACACCAAAACACAATATTGTATATATCACAGTAGATATGAGGGCTGAAACAAAGTGATACCTAGTAGGTAAGAATTAGGGTTATTTATCACTTAATGCTCCTAAGAAATGCAGAATATGTCAAGTGCAGATATAATATTCTGAATTTAATTAGTTGGTTAAAGTAATTAAAAGATTTTAGAGAAAAAGGAGAGGTAAAAATGTCGGTTTGTAAAAGCCTTAAGAAGTAGGTGCCCTTCATTAAAATTTATGGTAGAATGCCACCAGCTCCCTTTAAACTTCAACTTGTTAGTGTCTGTGTGCATATGTATGTTCATGCAGTGGGTGCATTCAAAGTATGTATGATTATATTTGATCATAATCATGAAAATAAGAAAACAACTCTAAGTTTCTCAGTATATATCAACCTTGATTTGGGTTGTTGGTTTATTTTTGAGACATGGCCTCTGTAGTAGTTTGAATGAGAAAGCACCATTGGTTCATATTTATAAAAACATGACCCCAAGTGGGTGGAACTGTTTGGCAAAGATAAGGAGAAGTAGTTTGTGAAGGGAGTGTGCTACAGAGGGAGGGCTTTGTGGTTTCAAATGACTGGTGCCATTGCTAATGGATCAAAATATCAGCCCCATTCTGTTCTGCTTTCAAGCTTGTTTCTGCCATTATGAACTCTGTAACTCTGAAAATGTAAATCGAATTAAATGTTTTTTAAAAATACTTTGTAATCCTCATGATTTTGTATGCAACAATACAGAAGTAACTCAGAAAAAAAACAGTCCTGGGTTCAGCATCCATTCCCGGCAGATCCGCTTTCCTCACCGCCACATGGTGACTGGGTCAGGTGTTCCTCTGGAGGGAGTGGGCTCCAAGGTACAGGTCCAAGCTTTTTCAGATCCCAAGTTGTTCAGGGGTTGTGGTATGCAGCACCACATGGACATGCTTTGCTTTTTGTTTAAAGTCCACTAATGAATTAGTACATCCCCTGCTTATCTATCTGAGTTTGTGACACCTCGCTCAGAGGAGATAGAGTGATGTGGAGAATTCCAGAGAGTAACTGGAAGTGGCAGGAGTGGGAAGGGAGTTTGAACAAGGGTATACATGGATAAAAAATATGATTTTATTCATAAGAAAAAGAAAGGTCCTGGGAAGGAGGGTATTGCTGTAAAGTGCTGACAAGGCCAGCTTTGGAGAAATGTAGATTTGGGGACTTTTCTTTGGCAAAATGGATGAAGAATCTAAGCAGAGCTTAAATGGTCATCCTAGTAGTACCTTGAAGGACATCACTGTTGAGAAATAAGCAGACTTAAGAAACCTATCTCAATAAAATTCGGGAGGAAAATTATATTAGAAACTTGACCAGAGACAATTTTTGTGATATTTTCAAAAGAATGTCAGTACTTTGTGCCCTTGTCCTAAAAATTTTCCTGAGCCTAAATTGAAATGTTATGGATCCATTTCTTTGGAGCAGATTTCAAGAAAACTTCATATTGAATCTGTTGAATATTTACTAATAATCATTCATATTGGGGTCTACATTATAAAACAGAAAGAACAGAAAAATGAAATGCAAAAATGTACTAGTTAAAAGAGAAAAAGAGTACTAGGAAATTTAATGTTGGGTCTCAGGCTTGTACTAAAAGACATAGGGAAATCAAGAAAAGATCTAGTCTACATTGAATGAAAGAAAATAGTACCCTAATGTTTTTTTTTAAACTTTATTTGTTTATTTATTTGCCTTGGTGTTTGCCTGGAACTGGAACTACAGACAGTTGTTAGCTGCCATGTGGGTGCTGGGAATCGAACCTGGGTCCTCTGGAAGAGCAGACGGTGCTCTTAACCGCTGAGCCATCTCTCCAGCCCCTACCCTCATGTTAAGACCACATGCAGCTAAGCTTTCAACTTGTGAAAGAAAATGGTCTAAGAAATTTCCTGCTCCAAAAATTTAACAGCACATGAAATCTATAAATGTAATTTAAAGAGTGTTGGCTTTATTTACAAGGTGGTAGGCAAACATTGTAATGTTATCCAGGAAGGTCTTCTAGCTTTAGAGTCATGAAGGATACATTAATAGAGAAGTTGTAGATTTATCCTCTCTTGTTATGAAGAACTGCTAATGCCTGGCATGTATTAAATGATTCTTTGCATAGAGGTTCTGAGATACCATTGTGTGAAGCAGTATTATTTTGGAAATCTCAAGCTTAGAAGTGCTAGAGCCAGAAGATAACTCCCAAGAAGAACTGATCACAAGAAATAAAAACAGCTTAGGAGAGAGAAGTGTATGGCAGACATAAAATCTGGAAGAGTTGAACTATATAAACTGTTTAATATCAGATATGAAGCTACAGGATTTGAAATTTGACCTGCTTAGATTTAGACTTGTTTTTGTCTAAAATTACCTCTCTATGACTATATGCCTTCTTTTCAGAATTGTAATGCATATTTTGTACCATTATACACTCTACCTGTGTGATTTACTTTTTTACTTTATAAGAGATTATAAATAAGATATTATCTCGAGTCTCAGAAGAGACTATGGACTTTGAAACAGTGTTGAGACTGAAAGACAAAAACTTTTGAAATTTAACAAAATACACATTATTTTGTGTATACACATTATGGTACTGCCAAACAGTATTGGATGTAGTGGTTTGAATGAGAAGGAATATCTTAGGCTTATATTTTTAATATTTGGTCCCCATTTGGTAGAACTGTTACAGAAAGATTAGTAGTTGTAGATTTGTTGTGTGAGATGTGTCACTAGGAAAAGGTATTGGAATTTCTAAAGACTTTTCTTATTTCTGTTGTAATCTCTCTCTGTTCCTATTTCTTTTGGGTCAAGATGTGAGCTACTTGTTATCTTACCTCTCATATATTTGCTCCATCACCATGGATTCTGTATGTCTGGAACCAAAAGTCCAATTAAGTGCCTTTATTCATAAGCTGCCCCTTATCGAGGTATTTTTATCCCAGCTGTAAGAAATTGAATAAAACAGTCTCTGTCTTAGAGTTTCTATTTGTATGATAAAGCCTATGAACAAAAGCAACATGGGCACGAAAGGGTTTATTTCATTTTGCAAAGTATAGTGCATCATCCAGAGAAGTCAGGAAAAAGCTTAGGACAGGAACCTGAAGATAGAAACTACAACAGAAGCCATAAAGGAATGCTGCACACTGGCTTATTTTCCATGGTAGGTTCAGTCTGCTTTTCTATATTGAGTAAGGCTATATTTCCAACAGTGATTTCACCCACAATGGATGAGCCTTTCACATCAATCTTGAATCAAACAAACAAAAACCCACAATCACCATTGAATTGAATCTTTGTCAATCTTATGGATACATATTTTAAATTAAGATTCTTCCTCTCATGTATGTCTATTTTTGTCAAGTTTATTTATATAACCCATTATAGTCACATTGCCTTGGAACACACTAACTTGGTTAGTCTGGCTGACCAATGAGCCCTACTTATCCACCTGTCTCTACCTCTCCAGTACAGGGATTAAAACAAGCTTCAAAATTCTTTATATACTGATGTTGGAGCTTGAACTGAGGTATTCACTATTACATGGAAAACATCTACTGATTGAGCAATCGCCCATGTCCAAAACTTGTTTCCTTATTTGTGAATATGTGACAACGAAGGATAGACAAAGTTGAGAACAGAAATCTAACTTGTCAAGTCAGAGATGAAGCATATGTATAAATCTTTCCCAGGAAAGTACCAACTATGTTTAATAAAATATACATCAATTTTGACGTTTAAACACTAGAAGTTAACAAGAAAAGGAGCTATTAATGTTAAGAGGGGGAAAAAAGTGAAGTGAAAGATGCTAAAGTGTTTCAAAACAAACAAGACTCCCTGCCTTGTCAAGAAAGGTATGATGACCTGGAAAGTTCTTGCTAAAAGCCTAAAGCTTGTGTGACTGGAAATGCATCACTTTGAGACAAGTCCATAATAAGAAGTCTGTCAAAGAAATTTAAATTTCTACACGTAAACATGCAGCCAACACTAGAGAGTAGGCCTCAGAGAAAGTGTGGGTTATGGAAGTCCTTCATCCAGCCTCTTTCCCATGCTTTCTATTTATAAAGTTGAATTTGACAAAAACTTTAATGTAGCTCCAGAAGTATGTGTCAAAATAGGAGTAGTGAAGATGAGATCAAATAGATGCATCAAAGTGTATATTGCTGTGTATATTCTATGATCCACCATCTTTTGAGAAACAACAATTTTCACAATAGAATTAAGTTTTATGTACATATTTCTTTGTATATTTTTTTTTGCAATCTATCAGTTTGGCTTGCTTAGATAAAAAATTGAACTTTAAATTAGAGGCAATATATTAGGTCACAAATCCTGAAAGAAATATAGCAGACAGCTAACCTCTGGTTATTGACTATCTACAACTTTTAATCTTAGTCAACAGTTCGCAGTGAGCTTTTATTTTTGGTATTGTCAGGAGAAGAAAACAAGTCATTCTAAGTTCAAAGTAAAAAAAATATTAATGTAATCAAAGACCTGAGAAACACATGTGATAGCAGTTTGGAGAAGAAATACTGAGTGAAAGCTCATGAACTTTAAATAAAAGAAAGTATCTGCAGTTACAAAAGAGGCAACAAAATTATGATAAGGATGCTGAAGTGTATTTTCCTATAATAGATGGATACTGGTGGGTGTGAGGTGTAGAAGTACATTTCTTTAAAGAACTGGCCACCAGGATTTTGACCATGTTCTACTGACTATATGGACAAAACTAATTGAATACTTTTCTTTTTGTTTTTTCCCGTTGGCAGGAGGTCTCAAGGATAATGGTGGACCAGAAAAGCCTGGGAAATGTAGATCAGGGTGCACTATGTAGAATACCAAAATAATCAATAAAATTATTATGTTAAAAGGGAAGAAAATAATGAAGACAAAGGAAGACATACTTGTTCCTGTCTCTTTTATATATCTATGTAGCTATCTATACATCTATGCATGCATCTAGTATCAGGTGGTTATCAGTCATCGGACATAAGGCTGATATGAAAAAGTAACTACATTTTTATAGAAGAAAATTACTACAATTTTACAAGCATTGGGTATTCTATGCCTGCCATTAATTCTGGTCAGATGAAAGGAAAAGTATGTTTTAATATGTTTCTAGAAAGAAAATTGGCTTCTTCCCAGAAAGATAGTTGTATAAGTACAACTTCAGACAAATGTCTATAAAATAAAGTCTAAAATACACGGAAAATTATCTGAAACTGGTGCTAGCTGTCAATCCTCTAGTAACATGTTCCAATATAAGCAGGTTATGCTGAGATGAAAATCAACAAAGATGATAATTAATGGAGCAAGAGGAGAAGAGATAGTGCAACAGGGGACATGACTGTCTTCCATTTTAGCAGACAGGAGTTCTATTCCCACAACATTGAACTTCTCATGCCACCTGTAATTCTGGCTCTAGGACACCTGACAGACTTTTATGGCTCTATGGGCATATGCACTTATAGCTACATGCATATAAGCTGATTCACATACATATACTTCCAAATAAATATAAAAATAAATATTTTAAAAATTCCACAAAGCCAGTTAGTCAAAAATAGATATTAAAATAAATCAATCAATACAACTATTCTGTATAACATTGCTAGTTTTATTTAACAAAATTTAAAGGCAACAAAGCATAATCTGAGCATACCTATAGTAACTCTCCTTAAGATGTGTTTTGGAGAAAGACTGAATGATTATTTGTCAGATTAAGAAGGTATAAAATATTTCACATACATAATATTTGGGTAGGGAAAATGAAAAATATCAATTCTAAATTCATAGTAAAACCTGAATTTTATGTATCAGAATAATTTTTTTAAAGTTAAATTAAACTTAATATAGAATATATAGAACGTCGGTATTTAAGTACTATGGAAGGGTGTAAGCTAAGGCATAGACATTGAAATTAGAAAAAGTATTTTAGTTAAGATATAAGAGGTGAGGCTAAATTACATGACTAGGAACTATAAACTACTAAAGCAAATAAAAAGTCAGGTATTCACTTTTAAAGAGATTAAATGCAGGAGAATCTTTTATGTGCCTAATTAGTTGAAATGAAATGACATCTACAGTAAAAAGGTACTCAAGTATAAATAAAAGTTAAAAAGTTACAAAAAACAAGACTTCAACTTAATAAAATGTAGGAGTATCTAGCCACAAAAAAAATCATTTTTAGCAATTAGATGGGAAAACTGCTTAGGAAGAATATAAATAAATCTCCTAATATCTGGTTTGTGTAGTTTGTGGAAGGTGGATAAAAAGTTTATGGGTATCTTATCATAAACAAATAGGTATTTTCTTTGTTTTGTTAATAAATTAAAGTTTTTTATGTACTGTGACCATATATCCACATTAATATGCATGCCCCAGTGTTTCTCCACTGGAATTTAGCTTGAATTTTTTCCTTTGAAAAAAATTATATGAAGCATAGAAATGTTTGTTAAAAAATTGTCCCAAGTGGTCATTTCATTCTGAAGTTTAAAACAGAGTTGATAGGTCTAAGAAAGAAAATGATGTTTAGCACAAGGAATATTTGAATTAGAATAAATGAGCCAATATGATAGTCACCACTCTTGTGGATGTGACAAAAGAGCTGACAGAAGCAACTTAAGAAAGATACAGTGTTTTTTGCTCATATTTTAGGCTATCAAGAGATGGTTTATATACTCAGTTTTCTCCATATAAAGATTTTCAGAAATCTTGGCTATCAGAAGACCCCTAAAGAAAGACAGATATAATTAACAACTGTATCTTATTTTCAATCAATTTGAGTTAAGGTGAACATAGATACACACACAAACTCATAGAGATATATGACACAGGTGTACATACACATGGATACACACACATATGTTTACACAGAGAAAAAGATACACACACACACATATATATGTATATATACATGAATTTATACAGTGACACAGTCAGACAGACAGGGCAGCAGAGAGAGTGAGTAAGAGACATAAAGAAAGAGATAGGGAGAACACATGTACAAATATACAAAAGCTTCAACACAAACACACTGAGGTATACACACATGCACACACAGCACCACCCCCATGAAATGAATAAAAGAAAATGTGTTTTAAATAAACATACTGAGACCAGTTTATTTTGGTTTATGGGTGGGAGGGGGACTAGAGTTTGAACAAAGGGATACATGGATAAAAAATGAAACTATTCGAAAATAAAAAAGGAAAAAACCCAAATTTTAAATTATAGATGCTTTTTAAAACAGTTAATATATTAAATAATTGAATTATATAGATGTATTTTAATAAAAGATTAATTAGATAAATGTCCACTCAGACACATCACTTTGATGATTTTTATTGTATTTCACTACTGGCTTTTCTATTGAATAGTGTCTTTATTCAATGCTTTAACTATTGAAAATGCTGAGCAATGTTAGTATAAATTCTTGTTACTCATGTAGTCTGATAACATGTCTCTAGTTTAAAATAAACACCTTTGAGATATTTTTACCACAGAAGTTGGTAAGAAGTCTGAATCATGATTTATTTTATTTTTATCTGTAGTAAGCCTGTAAACAATTGCTATAAAAACAATGTGTTTGAGAAATGATTTCAAAGTAATCATAGTTTACACCTGTCTAGAAGCAGTTGAATCATGACTTCTTGGCTATTTTCATTTTATTATTTCATTATTAAGGACTACAATTATCCTAAAGGCTCTAGTCCTAAGTATTTCTGGCCCACTCAGCCAATCTGGCAGACCTTTAGAACCAAATAATCATACAACAGCATATATTAATTATAAACTGTTTGACCTATGACTCAGGCTTATCACTTGCTAAATCTTATTCTTTTTTCCTTCTTCCTCATAGTTTCTTATTTATTTATTTATTTATTTGAACGGACTTGTAAGCTGGCTTGCAAAATTGAGAGGTTTTTTTTGTTTTTAAATATGGTGATTTTTACACCATGCACCCCATCAAACTCAGTTATCAGTTCTCTCAGTTTCATACCCACTCTTATTATCTCCCCATTTACAAAATAGCCCATTCATTCTGCTGATTTACTTACTGGAGCATATTTAAACTCTCTGCAGCCAATCCCTTAAATGAAACTAATCCTTCCTCATCCACACCACTGCCAAAGACCATCAATGCAGAAGTGAAGCACTGTGTCATTTAGCTATATTCTAGCCTTGAGTATTGTATATACCGACCAATGACATCTTTTTTTTTAAGTACATTAACAAATGAGTACATCCCCTCTTCTCTTTCTGGGTTTATGATACCTAGCTCAGGAGGATATTCTCTAAATCCATCTATTTTTCTGCAAATTTTAGGATATAATTGTTTCTTAATGCGGAGAAGTACTTGATTGTGTAGATGTACCACAGTTTGTTAATCCATTCTTCAGTTAAGGGGCGTCTAGTTTCTTGCTATTATGAATAATGTTGCTACGGACAAAGTTGAGCTAATGTTTTTGAGGTGCAAATATGTATCTTTAGGGTACATGCTTAAAAGTTGTATTACTGCATCCATGGGGAGATTGATTCCCAGTTTTCTGAGAAACCACCATACTGCATTCTAGAGTGTCTGAACAAGTTTACACTCCCACAAGCAATGAAGGAGTGTTCCCTTCATTCCACATACTCTCTAGTGTAGGTTGTCATCTATGTTTTTAATCTTAGCCATTCTGAGAGGTGTAAGATGTTTTGATCAGCATTTCTATAATCCTAAAGATGTTGAGCACTTTTTCATGTGCCTTTCAGCCATTTTTTATTCTTCTGATGAGAATTCCCTTTTTAGTTCTGAACCCATTTTTTTCACTGGGTTTTTAAAGGTTTAGGGCTCTAGTTTCTTGAGATCTGTATGTATTTTAGACATCCTCTGTCACTTCTAGGGCTATTAAAAATCTTTTCCCATTCTGTAAACTGTTGTTTTGTCTTATTGAATGTGTCCTTGGCCTTACAGAAGCTTCTCAGTTTCAGGTGTTCCCACTTATTGATTGTTGTTCTTAATGTCTGTGCCACTGGTGTTATATTTAGGAAGTGGTTGTCTGTGCCAATTCGTAGAAGTGTATTTCCCACTTTCTTTTCTGTCAAGTTTAAAGTGGCTGGGTTTATGTTCAGGTCTTTGATCCACTTGGATTTCAGTTTTGTACAGGGTAACAGGCTTGGATCTATTTGCATTTTTCTACACATTTCCATCCAGCTATGCCAACACCATTTGTTAAATATACTATCTTTTTTTTCCATTGAATATGTTGGGCCTCTTTGTTGAAGATCAGGTGTTCATAGGTTTTTGGGTATGGATCCTTAATTCTATTCCATTGATCCTCAAATCTGTTTTTATGACAGTACCAGGCTGTTTTTGTTACTGTAGCTCTATAGTATAACTTGAAGTCAGGGATGGTGATGCCTCCTGAGGTTCTTTTGTTGAGTAAAATTGTTTTGGCAATTTTGGCTTTCCTGTTATTCCAAATGAAATTGAATATTGTTCTTTCAAGGTCCAAAAAATATTATGTTGGGATTTTGATGGGCAGTGCATTAAATCTATAGATTGCTTTTGGTAGAATTGCCATTTTTACTATTTTGATCCTACCTATCCAGGAACATGGGAGAGTTTTACATTTTAAGATATTCTCTTCAATTTCTTTCTTCAATGATTTAAAATTTTTGTCAAATAGATCTGTTACTTCTTTGGTTATAGTTACTCCAAGGTATTTAACGATATTTGCAGTTATTATAAAAGGTGATATTTTTCTTATTTCTTTTACAGCCCTTTTATCTTTAGTATATAGGAGAGCTAATGATGTCTTTGAGCTAATCTTGTATCCTGCTACATTGCTGAAGGTATTTATGAGCTGTAGAAGTTCCCTGGTATCATTTTGTAGACCACTTATTTATAAAATCATATCATCTACAAATAGAGATAGTTTTACTTCTTATTTTCCTATTTGTATCCCCTTAAGCTCCTTTCATTCTCTTTAGCTAAAACTTTGAGAACTATATGGAATAGATAAGGGGAGAGAGGACATCATTGTCTAGTTCCTGATTTTAGTGGGATTGCTTTGAGTTTTTCCCCATTAAGTTTGATACTGGCTGTCGGCTTCTTGTAAATTGCCTTTATTATATTTAGGTATTCTCCCTGTATTTCCTATCTCTCCAGGGCTTTAATCATAAAGGAGTGTTGGATTTTGTCAAAAGATTTTTCTGCATCTACGGATATGATCATGTGGTTTTGTTCCTTTAGCTTGTTTATATGATGGATAACATTTACAGTTTTTCGTATGTTGAACCAGCCCTGCATTTCTGGGATGAAGCCTACTTGGTCGTGGTGGATGATATTTTTTATATATTGTTGTATACAGTTTGCTAAAATTTTGTTGAGAATTTTAGCATCAATATTCATGAGGGAAATTGGTCTGTAGTTCTTCTTTGTTGTGTCTTTGAGTGGCTTGGGTATTAGGGTAATTGTGGCCTCATAAAAGGAATTTGGCAATAATCCTTCAGTTTCTACTGTGTGAAATAGTTTGAGGAGGAATGGTAATAATTCTTTGAATGTGTGGTAGAATTCTGCACTTAAACCATCTGGACCAGGACTTTTATTTTGGGGGAGGCTTTTATGACAGCTTCAATTTCCTCAAGGGTTATAGGCCTGTTTAGGTAATTAACCTGATCTTCATTAAATTTGGGTAAATGGTACCTGTCCAGAAAGCTGTCCATTTTTACTAAGTTTTCCATTTTTGTGGAATACAGATCTTCAAAGTATGATCTGATAATTCTCTGGATTTTCAGGGGTCCGTTGTTATGGCCCAATTTTCATTAATGATTCTGTTAATTTGGACACACTTTCTCTGCTTTTTGATTAGTTTGGATAAGAGCTTATCTATCTTGTTGACTTTCTCAAAGAACCAACTCTTAAGAGATTATCAGTAGCAGATTTCTTTTAAGAAAAGCTGCGGTCTGCAGAGTAAGTCCCAGTGCACTCTGTAGCAGACGCAGATAAAGTCTGCCTGTCACCCTACCCACAACTGCTACTGAGGGAATTTGCACAGCTACCCACCTCGACCTCGAACTGAGCGAACAGATAACTACAGGGGTCCCTGAAGGTCAGACTCAGACCCCACCCAGAGGTGAGGAGGGGGTCACTAGGCCCAAGCACCTATATCACAGCCAGGGAGGGAGAGTTGAGCTCCCATTGGTTCTGGTTCTGCTTTCGGGACCGGGTGCTGTCTGCAGAGTAAGTCCCAGTGTACTTTGTAGCAGGCACAGATAAATTCTGCCTGTCACCATACTCACAGCTGCTGCTGAGGGAATATGCATGGCTACCCACCTCCACCCACAACTGAGTGAACAGATAACTTCTGGGGTCTCTGAAGGGCAGATTCAGACCCTGCCCAGAGAGGTGACAGGAGGCACACAAGCTGGAGTGCCACAACTGACCAGGACCCATCCAACCGTGAACCACTGAAGCCATGGGCAAACGTCAGTGCAAAAACTTATGTAATAATACAAAGAACAACTTGGTAACTCCAGAAGACAGTGGCAATCTTACAAATACAAGACCTGAACTGAGCAATGAAGAAGAAACAGAAGGAAGCAACACCAAAAATTCCTTTTTGATGATCATCGAAGCTCTCAAAGAAGATATGAAAAATAGTCTTAAAGAAATAGAAGAAAATACAAACAAAAAATTGGAAGAGATGAAGAAATCTATGAAAGAAACATGCCAGGAACTAAAAGCTGAAATAAAAGCTGAAACAAAAGCAATAAAAAAGGCACAAAATGAGGCAAAGATGGAAATAGAAAAATCTGAAGAAAAAAGCTGGAACCACAGATACAAGTATAACAAACAGAGTTCAAGAGATGGAAGATAGAATCTCTGAAGTGGAAGACTCAGTAGCTCAAATAGATATATCAGTCAAAGAAAATAGTAAAACTAAAAAAGCCATAACTCTAAATGTGCAGGAAATCTGGGACACCATGAAAAGACCTAATGTGAGAATTATAAGAATAGAAGAAGGAGAAGAATACCAGCTCAAAGGCACAGATAATGTTTTCATTAAAACATAGAAGAAATCTTCCCTAACCAAAGAAGGAAATGCCTATAAAGATACAAGAAGCTTAAAGAACATCAAATAGATATGACCTCCCCAAAAAAGTCAGCATGCCACATTATAATCAAGCCACAAAACTTACAGAACAAAGAAAATATTTTAAGAGCTCCAAAAGAAAAGGGCCAACTCACATATAAAGGCAGACTCATCAGAATAATGCCTGACTATTCAATGGAAATGATGAAAGCTAGAAGGGCTTGGTCAGAAGTTATACAGACGCTAAAATAGCATGGCTGCCAAACTATAATACTATACCCTGCAAAATTATCAATCCCCATAAATGGAGTAAACAAGGTATTTCAGGGCAAAGTCAGACTGAAAGATTATCTATCTACCAATCCAGCACTACAGAGAGTATTAGAGGGAAAACTCCAACATAAGGAACCAAGATATACCCACAAAATCACAAACAATTGATAATTCCACAGAAGAATACCCTAGAGAAAGGAAATACAAACAAGTTACCACCAAAAATGGCAGGAAATGTGAATCAATGGCCACTATTTTCCCTTAATATCAATGGACTCAACTATCCTATAAAACGTCACACACACTAACAAGATGGATACAACAACAGAAGCCATCCTTCTGTTGCCTACAAGAAGCACACCTCAACCGCAAAGACAGACACAGGCTTAGAATAAAGGGATGGGAAAAGTTTTTCCAGTCAAACGGTCCTAAGAAACAAGCAGGGGTTGAAATCCTAATATCTAACAAAGTAGACTTTAAGCTAAAAGCAATTAAAAGGGACCAAGATGGTCACTACTTATTCATCAGAGGAAAAATTGGTCAAGAGGAGATTTCAATCTTAAGTATTTATGCCCCTAATATAAGGGCAGCTACTTATGTAAAAGAAACACTGCTAAAGCTCGAATCCCACATCAATTTTTTGGGGGTTTTTTTTGTTTTTTTTTTCTTCTTTATTTTGTATTTAACAAAAAAAAAGTAACATGAATTTAAAATGAGGAAAAGTTAACAATAACTATGAACAGGATAAGAATCATAAGCATGGCATATCAAGGGTGGTAATGCAAATAAGATTGCTACACATATATTTATTATGTGTTCAGCTTTCCCTCTGAAATTTTTTTTCCATCCCTGTATATCCTCATTCAAGGTCCCTTCCCCCTCCCAACACATCTTGACATTTCTCTTCTCTGCAACTCCCCATCCATTTGCTGAGCAGGGAGCAGACAGTCCTATGGTCCCACTGATCCAATAATGTTTGGATCAGTCACCACTCCTGGCCAAATCCAGTTTTGTCCAACCTCCCTCAAGAATGAGTCTGATATTCCTATAGTTGGAGTGGGGTTTGAAGGATCAGTCCAGGGTGTTTCTGATCCCAAGCTGTTCAGTGGTTGTGGTTTGTCGCTTGGGTATGTTTGGCTTTTTTTTTTTCTTGTTTGTTTGTTTAGAACCCACTAGTGAGTGAGTACATCTTATACCCTAATAGTGGGAGACTTCAATTCCCTACTTTCAACCCTGGATAGATCAACTAGAGAGAATCTCAACAGAAAAATAAGGAGTCTAAAAGAGGTTATGATGCAAATGGATTTAATAGATATCTATAGAAGCTTCCACCCAAACGCAAAGGAATATACATATTTCTCAGCTCTTCATGGAACTTTCTCCAAAATTGACCACATAACTGGTCATAAAGCAAATATCAACAGATACAAAAAAATGGAAATAATCCCTTGTAACATATCGGACCACCAGGGCATAAAGTTAGAGATCAACAACATCAAAACCCAAAGAAAGCCTACCAACTCATGGAAACTAAACATCATTCAGCTGAACCATCACTGGGTCAAGGAAGAAATTAAGAAAGAAATAAAAGTCTTCCTAGAATTTAATGAAAATGAATCCACAACTTATCCAAACTTGTGGGACACAATGAAAGCAGTCTTAAGAGGAAAATTCATAGTGCTAGATGCCTATATGAAAAACCTAGAGAAATCCCACACTAGAGACCTAACAGCTCAGATGAAAGCCTTAGAACAATTAGATGCAATCTCACCTAGAATGAGTAGAAGGCAGGAAATAATCAAACTTGGAGCTGAAATCAATACAATTGAAACAAAAAGAACAATAGAAAGAATCAATGAATCTAAGAGTTGGTTCTTTGAGAAAGTCAACAAGATAGATAAGCCCTTAGCCAAACTAATCAAAAAACAGAGAGAGAGAGTGTTCAAATAAACAAAATCAGAAATGAAAAGGGGGACATAACAACAGACCCCCAGGAAATACAGAGAATTATCAGATCATATTTTGAAAATCTGTATTCCACAAAAAATGGAAACATAGAAGAAATGGACAGCTTTCTGGACAGGTACCATCTACCAAAATTAAAGGAAGATCAGATTAATTACGTAAACAAGCCTATAACCCTTAAGGAAATTGAGGCTGTCATTAAAAACCTCCCCCAAAATAAAAGCCCTGGTCCAGATGGTTTCATTGCCGAATTCTACCAGACATTCAAAGAAGAATTACTACTGTTACTCCTCAAACTATTTCAAACAGTAGAAACTGAAGGAATATTGCCAAATTCCTTTTATGAGGCCACAATCACCCAAATACACAAGCCACTCAAAGACACAACAAAGAAGGGAATTACAGACCAATTTCCCTCATGAATATTGATGCAAAAATTCTCAACAAAATTTTGACAAGCTATATACAACAATGTATAAAAGCTATCATCCATCATGACCAAGTAGGCTTCATACCAGAAATGCAGTGCTGGTTTAACATACGAAAATCTGTAAATGTTATCCATCATATAAACAAACTAAAGGAACAAAACCACATGATCATATCCTTAGATGTGGAAAAAGCCTTTGACAAAATCCAACACTCCTTTATTATTAAAGCCCTGGAGAGATCAGGAATACAGGGAGAATAAATGCCTAAATATAATAAAGGTGATTTACAAGAAGTCGACAGCCAGTATCAAACTTAATGAGAAATACTCAAAGCAATCCCACTAAAGTCAGGAACTAGACAAGGATGTCCTCTCTCCCCTTATCTATTCAATATAGTTCTTGAAGTTTTAGCTAAAGCAATAAGGGAACGAAAAGAGATTAAGGGGATACAAATTGGAAAAGAAGAAGTAAAGCTATCTGTATTTGCAAATGATATGATTGTATGCATAAGTGACCCTCAAAATTCTTCCAAGGAACTGCTACATTTGATTAACACCTTCGGCAATGTAGCAGGATACAAGATTAACTTAAAGAAATCAGTAGCCCTTCTATACACTAAAGATAGAAGGGCTGAAAAAGAAATAAGGGAAATATTACCCTTCATAATAGCTGCAAATCGTATTAAATACCTTGGAGTAAATATGACCAAAGAAGTAACAGACCTATTTGACAAAAATTTTAAATCACTGAAGAAAGAAATTGAAGAGGATATGAGAAAATGGAAAGCTCTCTCATGTTCCTGGATTAGTAGGATCCACATAGTAAAAATGGCAATTCTACCAAAGGCAATCTACAGATTCAATGCAATGCCCATCAAAATCCCAACACAATATTTTTGGACCTTGAAAGAAAAATACTCAATTTCATTTGGAATAACAGGAAAGCCAGGATTGCCAAAACAATTTTACTCAACAGAAGAACCTCAGGAGGTATCACCATCCCTGACTTCAAGCTATACTATAGAGCTACAGTAATAAAAACAGCCTGGTACTGGCATAAAAACAGACTTGTGGACCAATGGAATAGAATTGAGGATCCAGACATTAACCCAAAAACATATGAACACCTGATCTTTGACAAAGAGGCCCAAAACATTCAATGGAAAAAAGATAGTATATTTAACAAATTGTGTTGACATAGCTGGATGGAAGTGTGTAGAAAAATGCAAATAGATCCGAGCCTGTCACCCTGCACAAAACTCAAATCCAAGTGGATCAAAGGCCTCAACTTAAACCCAGCCACTTTGAACTTATTGAAAAAAAAGTGGGAAATACACTTCTACGAATTGGCACAGGCGACCACTTCCTAAATATAACACCAGTGGCACAGACACTAAGACGATAAATCAATAAGTGGGATCTCCTGAAGCTAGGAAGCTTCTGCAAAGCCAAGGACACTGTCATTAGGACAAAACGACAGCCTAGAGAATGGGAAAAGATTTTCACCAACCCTACAAGTAATAGAGGACTGATCTCTAAGATATATAAAGAGCTCAAGAATCTAGAGCCCAAAACGTTAAATAACCCAATGAAAAAATTGGGTAAAGATCTAAAAAGGTAATTCTCAGCAGAGGAACTACGAATGGCTGAAAGGCACCTGAAAAGTTGCTCTTCATCTTTAGCCATCAGAGAAATGCAAATCAAAACAACTTTGAGATACCACCTAACACCTGTTAGATTGGCTAAGATAAAAGGCACAGATGACAGCCTATGCTGGAGAGGATGCGGAGCAAGGGGAACACTCCTCCATTGTTGGTGGTAGTGTAAGCTTGTTCAGCCACTTTGGAATGCAATATGGCGGTTTCTCAGAAAATTGAGAAGCAATCTCCTCAAGGACCCAGCAATACCACTTCTGAGTGTATACCCTAAAGAGGCATATTCACACTCCAAAGGTATTAGCTCAACTATGTTCATAGCAGCATTATTTGTAATACCAAGAACGTGGAAACTACCTAGATGTCCCTCAACTGAAGAATGGATTAACAAACTGTGGTACATTTACACAATGGAATACTACTCAGCAGTAAGAAAAAATGATATCCTAAAATCTGCAGGCAAATGGATGGATTTGGAGAATATCCTCCTGAGCGAGGTATCACAAACTCAGAAAGATAAGCAGAGGATGTACTCATTCATTAGTGGTCTCTAAACAAACAAACAAGAAGTAAAGCCAAGCATGCCCAAGAGGCAAACCACAACCACTGAACAGCTTGGGATCAAAAACACCCTGGACTGACCCTTTGGATCACACTCCAACTATAGGAACACCTGACTCACTCTTGAGGGAGGGAGGACAAAACTGGATTTGGCCAGGAGTGGAGACTGATCCAAGCATTATTGGGTCAGTGAGACCATAGGACTCTCTGCTCCCTGTCCAGTGAGGGGATTGGGTGTTGTGAAGAAGAAAAATGACCTGATGTTGGGGGAGGGGGAAGGTACTTTGAATAAGGATATACAGGGATGGAAAAAAAATTCGGAAGGAAAGCTGAACACAAAGTAAATATATGTGTAGCAATCTTATTTGCATTATCACCCTTGATAAATCATGCTTATGATTTTTATCTTCCTTATAGTTATTGTTAACTTTTCAGCATTTTAAATTCATTTTACTCTTTTTTGATAAATACAAAATAAATAAATAAGAAAAAAAAGAAATAACACTTGTAAACTCAGTGGCAAAATAGAACAAAACTTATAAAAAAAAATAGCTGCTACCGATAATCTTTTTGGCTGTGCTTTCTTTTCATCTGTATGAACAGAAACCTTAAATCTGTTATTTATAGCTTGTGCTTGTACAAATTCTCCTATGAGTCTTCATGAATTTGCCATTTGCAGCTTAAGCAGACAACATCAGTAGTCAGAAATTTCTCTCTTGCTCCCAGGCAGTTCTGCAGCAATTTATTCCCAAATAATCATACAACATCTTATAGTAACTACAAACATTTTGACCTATGACACAGATTTTATTACTTGTCATCTCTCATTCATAAACTTAATGCATGATTCTTAGCCATGTGGATTTGTACTTTTGTAAGAACAGCATTCTTAACTTCCTTTCTCTTAGGCTGGCAAGTGACTCCACTGCTCTTCCTCTTCCCAGAATTCTCATGTCTGGTGGTCCCTTCTATACTTCCTGTCTACTAGCTTTTAGCCAGTCATTGTTTTATTAGCCCAACATTTACAGTGTGCAAGAGCATAGTCCCAGAGCTAAATTCCCAGGTAAATGGTGCTCTCAAGAATCTTTGTTTGAATTGAAGAAGATCTAGTATTCATTGTAGTCAATTGCCTTGTCCAGAATCACTGAATGCTACATTTTATTTTAAGATTTAAAATTATTTTATTTGTGTGTGTGTATATATCTATCTGTACCTGCATATGCCAGGTGTTTGTTGATGCCCACAAAGGGCATGATGACACATCAGATCTCCTGAAGCTAGAGTCACAGGAGTTTGTTACAAGCAGCAAGTACTCTCTGAGAAAACATTTCCACATTCTATGGAATACTTTTGGCTAGAGAATAACCTGGAGCATCATGAATAGTTACTGGAACAATTCATATTTACTTTCAAGTAAATGTTTTCTATTAAAATAATACTATTTTTATTGGTGAATAATTTGTTATTATATAGATAAAATTGTATTCACAAACAAGGATGCACTGTGTAATATGTCTACAATATCTTCTGGGGTCATTGGCCAGCTACAGAAATATAATTTCTTCTATATATCCACTCATATATGTAACCCTTTTACATCAAGTATAAGTCAGTTCAAATGCTGACACCTCCTCAAAAAAAGAGCCACCAGTATATAGTAGAGTAAGGAAACCATGAATCAACAAATGTTACTTTATTGAGGTTCAGAATCCTGAATAAAACAAGCTTATCTTTAACACTAATATTCTATTGACATGCCCAATGTAAATTTATATGAAAGAGTTTTATGTGTGGTGCAATAACGTACAAAGATGCACTGATGATATATTTTGTAGAACAAACTTCTTTTCTAACACTTGAAGATGAGAGACCAAATCCTTGACAAACAGATTATTTTGTTCTCAGTGACTTCAGCTCATATGCAATTTATTGATGACACTGGTTTAAGAAAATGCCGTCTTAAGAAGTAAAATACTTGAAGAAATATTTTGTTCAACTTCATTGAATATTTTTTAGTTGTAGTAAATTGATAATATTTTTATCACTATAATAATGGAGAATGCTGTATTGTCTTCTTGATATAGTATCTGTATTTAACTAATAGATTCTTTTGATAGTTTGGAGTGTAGAGAAATTTTCAGTTGTCAATAAAGTGTAGTACTTAATACTGATTCTCAATTTGAGAGGAATTAAAAGTATGTTGGTGATAAAGCTATGAGTATAAATAAGAACAGCTTTATGCTTTGAATTAATTAATATGAGATGACCTGCACCACTTACAATGAGACTGTTCCATGAAAGAAGAAACAAGATATTTTTTTAAAAAGGATAAAGATAGCTGAGTACCTATGTCTTAGTTAGTTTTCTTTTGCAGTAATAACACACAATAAGCCAAATGTGATGAGACATAACTTATAAAATGAAGTATATCTTTTGAAAGTACAGTTTCAGAGGGTTAGAGAGATGCATGGCAGCAGTCAGACAGGCATAGCTCTTAAATAGAAGTTGAGAGCTACAAATGAAGCAGAGTGGAGTGGCCGGAAATGGTATGAGTCTATCAAAATCTCTAATTCCTTCTCTGGTGACACACTACTCCAAAAAGACCAAACATCTTAATGCTTCCCAAATAGTTACATCATCTGGAAACAAGAATTGAAACATAAGAACATATGGGGGGCATGTTCTTTAAAACCTATTAACCAGTATTCATCTCTATAGATTAAATATGATTAACTTATTGAAGCTGTTGCTTCAATAATTCACTGCATCCTCTATACTGTGATTCAAAACAAATCATTTCTTTTCTAAATTTCTTTTGTCATGTGTTTTGTCCTAGCATGAGAAAAGTAGTAATTACAAGATGTCACAGAGATCATTCTCATATATCACCTGCCTCTACGTAGACTTTCTTCATTATTAGCCTCATTTTGCAGACTAATCCATTTTCTACAATGTACACATGTACCTTAATCTACCCTAATCATGCATTGCCCATAGTTTATATTAAAGTTAATGATTGTTGTCATACATACTGCAGATTGCTCAATTGTGTAATGTTCTACAAACTCTATTTCTAAATATAAATGCCCAATTGTTTAGAGAGCATTATTCTATAAGATCTTTCCTTGGAACTTAATTTGAAATTTCAGTAAGAAAAAAAAACAGCATATCAGCTATCCTTATCTCTATGTGTTTCAGCCATTAAACATTACATAAAATGTAATAGAAACTAGGGCACTAGCAATAGAAGTAAAACATTACAATAAAACTGCAGAAAACTTAAGCATTTTAAGTGTTTATACAGCAGATGTTGGAGAGGTTAAAGAACAACATTTTTTTCTAAATAAATCTGAAGTATATACAATTTATTCCTAGTTACCTGCTTCAGACTCAAGCCAACAATCATATTCAGAAAGATAGATAAAGGTTATTTCTTAAGTTAATTATTCCTCTATATGACCATTAACATCACAACATAAAATATATAGTGTATATGTTATTATATGTATGTATATGTGTGTGTCTTATAAATTTTGTGATAATATTTAAACCTTAATAAAAGTTCTAAAGAGTCAAAATCAAAAGAAAAGTTTACGAGAATAGTGGCATTAATGTAGTCCCTAAATTTAAGTTTCCTTCTGTCTAATACCAGGTGGCTTTTTTGACATGACACAGAAATATTGGATTTTTCTTTAACAAGCATGTTTGGGTTTAAAGGTGAGACCATGCTTCAACTCCAATGCCAGCTTTAATTTAAATTGAGTTGGGACTACAAAAAGACAATTTGCCTGACATGTCTGTTATGACAACAGAAAAGAAATAAAAATGTTTAGGGGAATTTAGGAAATATTAAACTGTTGGAAATATGTTATATCATTTATCTCTTTTGGAAAGAGATGTTTCATCTCAATGATTCGTCCTTTTTCTTCAATGTCTCATTTATTCAATGGTCTTCACATTTCTTAGTTGGATGCGTTTATTCTTCTGAGAAGACACAAGCAAAATTCTGTTATAACCCAAATTTTGGTGAATTTTCTTTTGGCATGGTTTGTCTGATCAAATGAAAGTAAATGGTTAGTCTTTAATTCTGTTTAAATCTAATGGCCAGGCTGGTTGAAAAAAATATGGCCTCTTCTAATCAAGAGATTTCTCATTTTTTAATCTATATTTATCAGACATGATGGTAACAGTAGTTTTTCTTCTATAGAAACAAAAGTAAAATCTCTTCCCCAGCATAACAAATATCCTGGTTTCCATTCTCAAGTCCTAGCTTTAAAGTATATAGGATGATTTAATTCAGAGTTTTCTTTTCCACTGTCTAGTATCTTTCCACATTTGTTCCTTTTGCATCAGCATTTAATTTATTTAATTTTATAGAATAAAGTCTTTTCTATCCATGTATTCCCTTATTCCAACTCTCTTTCCCCTCTGGACTCCTCTTAGTTAGCCTTCAGCCTTCCACCTTCCCATTCCACCCACACACACTCCACCACCACCACCACCCCCCCCCCCCGGAAAGGGGA